>JACXGM010002383.1:8244-47398 GCA_016801145.1 Umbra pygmaea
AGTAATGAAGCATCCCAAATACAGTAATGAAGCATCCCAAATACAGTAATGAAGCATCCCAAATACAGTAATGAAGCATCCCAAATACAGTAATTAAGCATGCCAAATACAGTAATTAAGCATCCCAAATACAGTAATGAAGCATCCCAAATACAGTAATTAAGCATCCCAAATACAGTATGCTCTGTGTTCAGTAAAACAAATGATAAGAATTTTTTTTTAAATAAAATCCTGACAGGACAAATTAATGAATGTTATAGCTTTAATTTGTATGTTTTTTAGCATAAACTCCACATTTTAGGTCTTAATGCAACATTTTCCGTACAGTAGCTGCAACTGTACCATGGGGTCAGTACTGTGGAATCCAGTATATCAGGTGTTTGGTTTGTGCTAGACATAACAAGACCCATGTTGTTCAAATAGCAAACTGAGGCAGTTGCCAAGTCCTGTCAAGTGTCCAGAAAGATGTGCTAGTGACAGGTGAGTCAAAAGTGGAGTGTTTTTCGACACAGTTCATGTTGCTGTTTCCCAATGAATCATACTCTATTCCTGCAACGTCTTTCTTCAGTTATCATCTAAGCATCAACACCTTGTACAACCTGCTGTATAGAGAATGTTAGTATGCAACTTTAAAGCTGTTTAAAATGAACTTTTAATATTGCATACATAATGTAACTTGCTAAGAAACTGTGACCTCCAGAATTAATGGACAATGGAAAAGATAACCACACACATCTGTGTCACATCTCCCTCAGGATCCACGGCCCTTTTGGCCGCTCTCAGCTGCAGCGGCGGTTTACTAGCGGTCAACGCCCTCTTCTCATCAACCAACCCTGGACTGTGCTTGATTTCTTTTGATAAAAATATGTATTTCCTGTTTGAGAAGAATGATGCCAACAGATCCAGTAATTCTGCAGGACATTATAAGTTCACAAGCAGGTCACAGTGTTTATCTCAAATTCAGTTTTAGACAATTTGATGAAACTAGGTCTTCTTATTACACCTTCAATGAACGTTAAATGCTGATTTAATACATTTTCGTTTCATCTACCCAAACTTTGTTCTACTGGCGCTGTCTCCTTTTCACCATTTTCCATTTTCTATCCACTCCCGCCTCCCTCCGCTCTGCACAAGCCTGATTGCACTCTCACTCACTCAGCCCAGGGCTATCTTCATTTCAGTCTCTTTTGTGAGGCTTAAATGACAGCCCCTGATACAAGTTGCTGATTTACAGTATTGATGTAGGCAGCCAAGCGGTTGAACTCTTCAGACAGTGTCGAGAAAGGTTTTCTGAGGTTCAATCTCAAGGAAAAAAATATACCACAGCTGAAAGGTTGGAGAAGTTTTATAGAGCAAGAAAGAGAGAAAATAGGAGAAAAAGAAAAAAAGGAAAGGAAATATGGAGGCTTTTGTGTGTCTTGTGTTTGTGTATCTCAGGCTGTAGCCAATTTTACTTAGTTCACATCCCTGTCTTGACACCTTTCATATACCGTACACCTGAGCATTTTTCCTGTTATGGAGTTTTATTCCTATCATTATTCATGAAAGCGTTCTATCCATTTGAGAGCAATTCTAATTAATATTACATTCAGATTTTCTAATAATTTCCCTCAAAACCTTGCTCTCACATTCAAAAAGCCACTGCTCACGCTTGTGCTTCTGCTCAAACTTTGAGCTCGGACTCAGATACAGTATGTTGTTACTTGGACAGATTTCCTGCTCTCAGTTTCAAAACTTCTCCTCACACTTAGGCTGCTTCTGTGCACTTGTAAACAACCAGTATTCTAACATTGATTAATTGACACAACCTGTAAATTTTTTATTTGCTTTCAAGACCTTTAAACACGGCCAGGGTTGCAACCGAAAGAAAATGGCAAAAAACTATCTTACACGCAATCAGCATTCATCAAGCAAAGTTGGTTTAATGGAATACAAAATTGTATATAGTTATAGTCAGAAAGTTGTTCCTAAATGATGGGGCAGTGAAATCGATGAGTCTTTAACTAACGCATTTACATATACGCAGTTGGCAATTTGCGGCCAGATTTCCTTCCTGCTTTACGTTTGGATTATATTTTGTATATTCTTAACATTTCTCTAAAATGACCGCTCCTCTTGAGGAAAATATGCGGCTCTGGTAGAGTTGTTCATGTCAGCAATTAGTCATATGCTGCAAACACCCCCCTTTTACCTGAACACGCTTGTCGCTAGATTGGGAAAAACCTGGGTTGATTTAACAAATTGATAACCACCGTCGTGACATCTGTAATCCAGATTGCAGTTGTTAGGTTTTAGTGAAGCCAGCTAATGAAAAGAAATCCTGGGCATGATGAACTTGCCCACTGAGCAAAATATTTCGAAAGATGTTTTTTCAATGTCTATTCAACGTCTTTTCAACCATAAAGACGTCTTTTCAACCTCAGTTGCTTAGAGGGTGGGTAGTAGAGTCCTCTGGTTGTACCCTAAGCCAAAACTCCACCTCCACCCCCAATTAGCTCTGTTACTTCCAACCTGCCCATCCTAGCTGATCCAGTACCACCCAACCTGCCCATCCTAGCTGATCCAGTACCACCCAACCTGCCCATCCTAGCTGATCCAGTACCACCCAACCTGCCCATCCTAGCTGATCCAGTACCACCCAACCTGCCCATCCTAGCTGATCCAGTACCACCCAACCTGCCCATCCTAGCTGATCCAGTACCACCCAACCAATGTGAGCCAAAGAGTAAGGAGAACAGTAAAGGAATGATGACAACATCAGCAACAACAACAAAGACCTTTATTTTTTGTTTTGAGACTTCAAACGACTCTGCAAATGTTTGGTTATTAAACTTTCATGATACAGAGTCTTCATTGGGGGAGATTAGCAGGTGGCTATTAAATTTTCTCTGAAGTGAAATACTGTTTTCTGTAATGGCTTGATATTCTTTGATGCCAGTTTTTGTGATCTTTGTCATCATTAACCTGAAAGAGATTTTAGAGTGGAGACAAAAGTAAAAATTGTTGGTAATAAAGTATTTTCCTCCATTGAGTCAAACTTCTCTTTTTGATTCTAGCAGCTTACGTTTTTGCATTTATTAAAATCAATTCATTACAAAAAACCCTTCCTGCATCAGCAGTTGCCACAGTGACAGGTAGAGACTGTATATACCTACAGTAGCTTAGAAACCCAGACAGCAAGCAATGTAGGTAAGAAACTGTACTTGTCCTATACCGTGACTTGTAGTATACTGTACACTACACAAGTTTAGCTAAGATTTAGCTGTCCCAAACTAACTTTTAAGGTCTGTGACAAAACTCCCAGATCGGAGCCAAATGGCAGTTCGTTCCCGTCACCGAAGAATCTTTGCTAATCTTTGAGTTGTTCTAGATGCTCTGATCTTTTCAGGTAGAGACTGTATATACCTACAGTAGCTTAGAAACCCAGACAGCAAGCAATGTAGGTAAGAAACTGGCCGATATGTGATGTTTGTATCTGATACCGTAGGCACACTGTCGATTTAGGGAAACATGTAATTGTCCCTACCAATAATTGGGCAGGATCATCAATAGCATATATAGATGGTAAAAATGTGTCCCCAAAAATGTTCAACTCAAACCTATGCCCTTGTCTGATACTCAACCGTACATCTCAGAAATTCTCCCAAATTATGTTCTCAGGAGACTATTTTTAAAACATGCATTAAATTATATGCCAACATGTTTCTAGTTTTTTTACTTCAGCTGGACGTTTTACTATTAGCCGATATTAGTCCATCTATTACGTTGCACTTTTATGCAAGTACATTCCACACTCCAAACATTCCATAGCATTCGAAATGACATTTACATTTTCATAGTTAAGGTTAGGTTAAAGGTTGGGCATGAGGTTATTTATGGTTAAGGTTAGGCATGATGTTACTAAGGGTTAATAACGGACAAATAACGGACAATTGTCTGTCTACGGAAACACATATGCAACACATCTGGAACAAAACACACACAAATGCTGCTTTTCCACTGGTGAATTACTCTATATGATAATATGTAACATATGTTAACATATGTTAATGTTGGCACCAGTGTTTTGTGTTTCCATTAGATGTTTGACACTGGGGACTTGGGGCGGGCACTTGAGGTGGGGAGGGAGGAGTTATGTAAATATATTTTGATTGACAGCATCGAAGCAGCATGCAGAGAAGGCAGACCAGAAAACAGAATTACCAGTGCAAAAGTGGAACAGTGGAATAGTCTGCAACAATACCATAATATTATGAATACTAAACCTGACTATTTCTTTTCAATGTTTCACTCTCTGGTTTAACATTTGGAAACAAATGTTGTAATCAAATTCATGTTTCAGCCTCAATAGTCCGTAGTTGTTACATTAAAAAAGAAAGTTCTATAGTATATTTACATAGTACTTGAATTTAGAATATATTATTGTAGGGAGAAAGCTTTGTTATTGGGTGTTATAAAACAGGTTCTGAGATATCTGCAATTTGATTGGCTAAAATTGGGTTCCAAGCCTATGTCAATTCCCTGATATCCGCACATAGAACATTGCCTTATCCCTGAAATATCACTACGCCAAACCTGAGGAGCTGACCAAAATAAAAAATCATGGCAGATAATTCCTCTCACTTCACATCTTAACACCAACTTTCACAATAAAAACATTTTTTAACATTTACTCACCACAAAATCCTTGTCGCCAATGTAGACATGTTAACGAGCCACAGGATTTAAGTAATCTCATTTGTTTTGCAGTAAAATGCTTTTTTGTGACGAAGTGATAGCTAGCTATTAAGTGGTGGCTGCTTGTAGCTGTGTAGTATGTCAACATACTGGTAGCTGGCTCGTTAGTGTACTTGTCCTATACCGTGACTTGTAGTATACTGTACACTACACAAGTTTAGCTCAGATTTAGCTGTCCCAAACTAACTTTTAAGGTCTGTGACAAAACTCCCAGATCGGAGCCAAATGGCAGTTCGTTCCAGTCACCGAAGAATCTTTGCTAATCTTTGAGTTGTTCTAGATGCTCTGATCTTTTCAGGCAGGTTTGATATTTTCGTTACATTATTTTGTCATGAGGGATGTTATGACCACAGCGAGACGATGGAGCCAGTGAGAGAGCAAGAACTTTGAAGTTTTCGAATATACACTTGAAGTTGGCATACACAGGATACCAAAACGAATGTGTGTTCATAATTTTTTCATTAAATATCTATTTGCAGAACATAAACAATTGTTGCTTCCCCCGTCTCCCCAACTATTCTCTGCTCCATACATTGTGCTTTCCTCCCTCTTGATTTTTAACACAAATGACTGCACAAACAATTTGTGTAAAAGCTGCTGGCCTTCTTCAGCCTCAATTTCCGACAAAATCACGTGAAATAAAAGTGTATATATCATTGATCCCTCTAAATTGTTTAATGTGTGTGTATAGCCTGTGCTCCGTGTTGGTGGTAGTGAGAACTGCTACGTTAAGATGATAAATTGCAGGAATGTTGTGTAATGATGTTAGCAGTACAGTAATTTTTGTAGCTGGAAATTCGTGTAGTGAACAGTATAGTATGCTTTGGCTTTAGTCATGTGTAAACATATCAAATGTAGGTGAAAATCGGAGACATTTGGAGGTTGCAACACGGACCTGAAAAATCATCACTTACTAAAGTCATTGACTAGCTATAGCTAGGTAAGTGTTTCCTCCTGCATTTGTTTTTGTAGAAGACATTACTGTAATCACACAATAGTTTTATGTGTGCAACTATTGAACTGGCATTTTGTGTGGTAATAATAAATGCACTAGTAGAAGTTACACACAAGACAAATTTTGATTGATAGTTTGATTGATAGTCCAGGTAAATGAACATGAGCAGATGTTGGCTATACTGACTGCGTTTAAGCCTGTGTATTGAGATATTGTCACGTGTTCCAAGGATGAGGAGGCAGGCGCGTCTTCAATGAACATTTATTATATATATATACACAAGGAAGAACTGGACAAGAACAATGAACTACACACAACAAACAAACCCACAGAACTAAATACCCAACTAACGAGGGAAGGAGGTGCAGGTGTGGACTAAACAACAGAACTGATAGGCTGACCAAAAATGAAATGGGATCATGTGATACAAAGAGCAGGAAACCAAACCAAAACAAAACATGTAGGGGAGAAAACACCCTGTAGTGACACTGAAACAAGGACAGAGTCGACAGACATTGTGACATAACCCCCCACCTAAGGAGCGACACCTGGCGCGACAACTCCAAGGACACAAAACAAGAAAGCACGAACCCAAGCACACATAGATGTAAGAGATTGAAGGCAGGGGACACAGGGGCGGCCGGGCGGCAGGAAACACGGGGGGCACCCGGGCGGCAGGAAACACAGGGGGCACCCGGGCGGCAGGAAACACACGGGGCACCCGGGCGGCAGGAAACACACTGGGCACCCGGGCGGCAGGAAACACACGGGGCACCCGGGCGGCAGGGGGGACAGGCAGTCCAAAGGGCCCGGGGACAGGCAACACAGTGGGCCCCGGCGGCAGGGGGTCCGGGAGTCTTGGCGGCAGGAACGTCAGCGCCGGCCGAGCAGGGGGTCCGGATGTCAGCGCTGGCCGAGCAGGGGGTCCGGACTTCAGCGCTGGCCGAGCAGGGGGTCCGGACGTCAGCGACGGCGGAGCAGGGGGTCCGGACGCCAGCGACGGCCGAGCAGGGGGTCCGGGAACAGGCAGAGGGTCTGGGAGCCCTGGCAACAGGGGTTCTGGGAGCCCTGGAGGCAGGGGTCCGGACATCAATAAGTCCAGAATGTCGGGAGATGGAGCAGGAGGTTCTGATCCCTTCGCCGAAGCTGGGTCCTCCCCAAACCCTGGTGGCGGGGTTAGGATCAGGCCCTCCAGGTCCTCGTCCAGGACAAGGCTGCCAAATGGGGGAGCAGACTCCCCTCGCCACCCCAAATAGCCCCCTCTCCTTGGGGGGACCGTCGGCCATCTTGGGAAGGGGGGCCCTAGCCCTACGACGGGGAGCTCTAGAACGGGGACTAACACCCTGGACCGTAAGGGTAGGGGCCTTGACTGGTGACCTAGGGGCAGGAACTGGAGGCCTATGAACAGGAACTGGGGCCCTAGGGGCAGGAACTGGGGCCCTAGGGGATCTAGCCTGAGAGCTAAGGGGGCTAGCATGGCCAATACAGCTAGCCTGAAACAAGGGAGAGCTAGGAGGGCTAGCACTCAGACGGGGGGCCCTGTGTGACGGATCACGTCCCTAGACCTGAGAGCTAGGAGAAGGCACTGTCTCCGTTGTTGGGTAGTTCATTCTGTCACGTGTTCCAAGGATGAGGAGGCAGACGCATCTTCAATGAACATATATTGTATTTCATACACAAGGAAGAACTGGACAAGAACAATGAACTACACAGAACAAACAAACCCACAGAACTAAATACCCAACTAATTAGGGAAGGAGGTGCAGGTGTGGACTAAACAACAGAACTGATAGGCTGACAAAAACATGTGACGGGATCATGTGATACAAAGAGCGGGAAACCAAACCAAAACAAACACATAGGGGAGAAAACACCCTGTAGTGACACAGAACAAGGACAGAGTCTACAGACATTGTGACACATATAAACGTGTGCCATTTAATTAAAAATTGAAGGAAAAGTTACCCAAGTGTCCAGACCGATGTAAATTATTATCTTAAAAAGAACTATTTGTTTTATGTGGCGTGCTAACATGGCACCAGTAGGAGGAGTGGCGGGGGGGGGGGTATGTTAATGTTAGACTATTTGTTTTGCTAAAAATACATATTTATAATTGTTTTTCACACAAGATGTTGGCAAAAAATGTATAAGCACATTAACACACTCCAACCTGTGCGTTGCCAGAGAATAACCCTACATCTCAGGGAATAACTGAACATCTCACCCGCTGAGTCTGTTGTGTGTTAATGCTCACTTATTCCAGAAAGCAGATATTCAATTTGTGAGTAGCAATAGAACATAAAGCCTGGCCAGCTGAATATAATAACCAGGACTGGCATAACAGTTTCTAGTCCCATGTGTTTTTTGCATGATCTTTTCACAAATAAATCTATATGCCTAATCCTCAAGAATAAATAGGTGTATGTTAATGAAATCAGTGGACATCAGAACATCAAATAATACTGAGTGGAAATGACCAATGAACACAAATTACATGTTAACTTTTAATAGCAAAACTCCATCTTCATACAAAAAAGGTAAACACTCTACACAGAAGAGACTGTACTGTATGTGGAGTATGAAATATGTATACTTATAATAGGTATAGTGCAAATCAAATTATGTCTAGACCTAAACAATGTTCAAGAAAAAAGAACTGGCAAAACTCTAACAATATTGTAATTTACATGGACACACTAGACATTGTAGCCTGGAAAAATCCAGACCCAAATCCGGAGGAGATATGGGTCTGGCATCGAGTAATGAAAATGACCCAACTCGATAGGCGGCACCAAGCATGCATTTGAAAATCTTAAGGTACGCAATTGGATAACACTACGACCAATCACCAGTGGTTTTTCGCTAACTGGTAGATAAAACTCTTGCTGTATCAGGTCGCAAAACAGCAAAAACGTAATTTTATAAAAAAAGGAACGATTCGAGCGCCGTCTTCTGTTCCTCTTTTAGTAAAAAGCCAAGTCTAACTCGTTCATTGTAGTGGCCAAAGTCATTTTAAACAACTGGTGTTAATCCATAGCGATCTTACAATGTTTACTAATGACTTTGAGGTCGCAGCGCTGTCGTGTCGTCATCTGTTTAACACACCTCTGGCACACCTACATCAGATACACCGATGTGATTGGTGCAGCTCGGCTACAAGGGCATAGTTAATGAGCAGAATTACTCGGTGCCAGAGTGACTTGCTGAGCAAATTCAAATTGTGCTCTCGCGAGAACTCTGGATTTCCAGGCTATAGACATTGAAGATTGCCTTCATGATTTTGTTACTGTAGCAACCGTGTTCCGTCTTGGCTAGTTTAATGTCCAGGTACAGAAGTGATTCAGGTGAGGACATGGGATGAGTGTCCACTAGTTGTCTGAAGAAGCTGATGAATCCCCTGTTGAACATTCTACTCTGCCATCTCTGTGTCTGTAGACCCTTTTCCTGTCTGACATCCTTCTTCTTCATAGAAAATACAATGTAGAAATCAGCTGGGACTCCTAATCATTGTTTCACCTCTCCTTCAAATAAATAGTGTTAGAACCCCATACACATTCTACTGCCATTGCTTTGCATGTTATGATGCACTCACAAAGGGTTGGATGGCTTCATTTGTCCACAAATTGTAACCTAAAGTGGGATATTGATAACGTACATGTACCTTATATCTGCAGGGAATACACAAGTGAAATAGATTAGCCCTAATGAGTGAGCTGTCAACAGTGGCTTCAATAGGCAGGAGATCCTGACCACCTGATCCCTGACGCGTCAGCAGAGGGCGCCTGAGCCCTGAACCTATGACCTTCAGGTCCCCCGGCACCCACTGCCTAGGGCATGACCCCCAGGACCTGGGGCTGGGTGACCCGGCCGGCACAGCTGGAAAACGCACAGGAGGTTGTGGTCTAACACATCCCTGGCCGTGAACCAGCACTGCTCCTCCGGTTAGAAAACGGGAGTGGGCCGTCAGCCTGTTCCCTGTGACGGCACACAGCACCCTGGAGGAACACGTGGCCAGCATTCCATGTGGCCTCAGTGCAACAAAACCACTCGTCCACCACGGGGGGCATTGGTCTGGCTTGGATGCCAAGGGGCCAGGACCGGCTGGTACCCTAGAAAACATTGGAATGGGGTAATTGGGTGGAGGAATAGCAAAGGGAACAGTTTGGATTCAGCACCATGGCCAGCTCCGCAGGGTAAGGAATCACAAACAATTTAGTAGGGAGCGGAGCTGGTCGCAGTGCTGAAACCACCTGTTGTGGCTTTAAGTCACTGCATGGGATTTGTCAATTTCGTTCCCTCCAAACTTACGACATTTGTGGCATTATGCTGTGTGATGAAACTGCACATTTTAGAGTGGCCTTTTATTGTGGCCAGCCTAAGGCACACCTGTGCAATGATCATGCTGTCTACTTAGCATCTTGATATGGCACACCTGTGAGGTGGATGGACTATCTTGGCAAAGGAGAAGTGGTCACTAACACAGATTTAGACAGATTTGTGAACAATATTTGAGAGAAATAGGCCTTTTGTGTACATAGAAAAAGTCTTAGATCTTTGAGTTCAGCTCATGATAAATGGGGGCAAAAACAAAAGTGTAGCGTTTATATTTTTGTTCAGTGTACATTATTTTATATATAAATATTATACACATGATAAGTAATTTCAAAATATAGTACACATTTATCTAAGAATGTACTAGAAAAGAATAAGCTGTTGTCCTGGTCTCCATAGGGGGACTTGACATAGTTTAGCTTCCCATCTGTATGAGTGTAATTCAGTCAGGAACTGTATCTGTGTGATCCTTTCACTTTCTACCCTGTGTGTATTGCTTATCTTCTGTGTTCCCACTCTAGATATTAGCTGATCAGATCACATCTGTTAATCAAACTACAGTATAGCCTTCCTCAATCATGTACCACAGCTGCTAACACATTCATCAAAAAGTGTATTTAAGTCTTGGTGTAAGTGTAGAAGTTGTCGGGTATTGTCAAACTGTAAGTCTGTGTTGTTTGTTAGTTTATTCTATTGATGATATTTTCTGTTTCGCCCCTGGAGACTGTATTACTTTGTATGAGAGTTTTCCTTATTAAACTCTGTTTGATTTTCACTCACCTTTCTCCGTTCCTCCACTACACCATGGACAGCTATTACAACTCTCCTCAACTTTAAACCAGGAATGACAGTTAATGTTGGTTCTACTCTGCCAGGATTTTCTTTGCTGGGACTTTTTTTGATATACCTGACCATATTACTGGACAGTCATGAAGATTGGATAAGATTACAGACTGGACCATGAGTACAGTTGACCTGAGCGCAGGTCACACCGCATAGAATTATACTTTTAACATGTGGATGTCAGCACAACATTTTCAACATCATCGCAAATACATTCCAATATTCTACCAGTAAATGTTATATTTGGTTAGCTTTTGGTACAAGTGATTAATTGTTGTTTTGACTAAAATTTGTTGAATGCAACACATGTAATATGACAGATATATACTTATATTCGAAATTATAATTATTGAAAGCTGTGTAAAATGTGGAAAGATATGATGGACGGTGATTTGCATTACCAATCCATTCTCATCCGTGCCTGACGTCAGTATTTTGTGCTCTAAAAAGGAATGATCAGTTTGCAAACACATAAAGGTTATCTTCACACAACTGAATCCAATTGTGTTGCTATCTACTCTCAATGAATAACATTAACCGAATACCAAGGTGAAATAGACTGGAACAACAATTGATCAAGAGAATGGGACATATATCAAACTCACCTGTTTAGTCAGACTTTATCTACTTCAGATGACCTTTATGAATTCATGTGCAAGTGTCAGCAATAATATTCAAGATAAAAATCTTTCTTCAAGTCCCATGAATACACCCGCTTTGAGGAGAATAGGTTCAACAACTTATATACTTCAAAAAGGCCCCTTCTAGAAACAAAGTCCCATTGGCTCTATTCGCTCTGGGCTAAAGTAGCCTCTTTTGTAGACCTTAGAAGTGTTTCATACCTTTATTGAATGTTAAGTCCCACTATGCTTGCACTCCTCTTTGTTATTAGAGAGCTGGGTACTTTAGGTTTAAGTAACAGCTTTCACAAACAAAAAGTGAACTAAAGTGGTCTATCAAATAGGTACAGAATACGTGTATACGTGGAAAAAATTGAGAGATCACTGAAAAATCATCAGTATCGCTGGTTTTGTTTTGAAAGGTATGGGTTCGGGTAAAATGAAAAAAATATATATATAATAAGCTCTGAATGACAATATATCAATAACTAAATTTATAGTAAACATTTTAAGCTGTTAAGTTCCTTCCTATTTTCTTAACATCTTTACTCTTTGGAAGCCAAAGTGGCGATCTTCCATTTTCTCCCTAATTAAAAAAAGGAAAAATTCTCAATGTCATTTCCTTGATTTCTGCTTTTACTTCTCAAAACCCATCAGATAATAAAGTGAGACTGGAGGTAGGTTTTAAGGAGGTGAGAGATTATTCGATGCAATGCAGTTTAGATTCACCAAGGACAGAGGAAGATGAATCTGACAGTGATTGGCCGGTTTAGGTACCCCGACCCACCATGGATGGTACAAATATACAACAGAATCATTATCACATTTATCGCTAAGTGAATTCACACATAATCAAGGCTTGATGTTGTTAGCTTAGGCATGTTTGTCTCTGTTGGACACATATATGGCTGTTGAGTGTCACATTATAGGGTCAAGAATATGTTCAACTGGTCAGGATGTGTCTACAATAGCTGACCTGTATTCATTTTCTTCAATGGAGTAGCCAGTGACCCCTTCTACAGACCATCAACCATGAAATCTATTGAGACAAAACACTTTAGTGGGCTCTATTGAAATATGACTGAAAAGCACTGCTATAAACCAGGGCCCGTATTCATAAAGATTCTAAGAATCCTCTTAGAAAACTCCTAATTTATCTTAAAAACTTTTACGTAGGAGTCTTAGCTTAAGATCGATTCCAGACCCATCTAAGAGCAACTCTGAGAAAGGAAAAGACAAAAACTCTTATCTTAGTGAGGAGGCGGGGCTGACCCCATTGCTATGTATGACACAATCTTTTGAAGACTGTGATTGGTTGGTTGTCCAAGAAGGAAAAAACGGAGCAATTATAAGTATTCCGTGAAACTGTCACGGATTTAGAAGTTAAGGATCCGTGGCAGTTTCACAGAATTTTCGGCCATTCCGTGAAACTGCCACAGAGTTTGAAGTTAAGTGTCCGTGGTAGTATCACGTATTTCGGAGATCACGTTGAATAATTCGGATGTGGGTTCAATCAACAACTCCGACAACAAGGCTGCTATATTCATGAATGCAGTTTTTTATGCCTGCAAGGTGGGAATGTCCAGTGGAAAGGAAATGCACTGCGACACAATAAGAGGTTCTGAAAGTGCTGTAATTGTTTGTGTGATCACTCTGCTTACAGAAGGTTGTGACAGACCCAAGTCATCACTGCTACATTGTTGCATTTTCCCAGTTGCCAAATTTCTTAATGTAGTGATTACTTTCATTTCTGGCACTATGACATTTCTGCGCTGTGTCGGAGATGTTAGCGTGTCTCTAGTAAGATCGGTGACAAACATGATCAATGCATCTAATCTATAGCGTATTGACTCACTGTCATCCATTGTCTGCAACACATTTCTTCTCCCTCTTCGTAATTCCACCGTCTTCTCCTCTACTAAAGGAACTCTTAAGCCTCTTAAAAGTCATCGTCTGTACTCCTACAAATTTTGGCCGTAGGACCTCTTTTAAGAGTTAAGATGCTTTCTGAATTACACTGCCACTTCCTTGGTTTATGTGTCACAGAACTACAATTCCCATTCCCCAGTTCTACTTCCTGTGGACTACAGCTTCCCTAGTCATGCCTCCTCAGAACTACACTTCCCATACCCGGACTCAATTATCCTGATTCACCACACCTGCTCACTCCATCCAGTATTTAAGTCACACACCTCTCCTTGCCTCTTTGCGAGGTATTGTGAGTATATTATTGTTCATTTTAACCTGTTGGAAGTTTGATCCTTACAGAGGAGTGATCATTACACAGAGCTTGTGTGTTTAGAATGTTATGGTCTGATAGTCATTTCAGGGAGATTGTTATGGAAAAATACGGTTTGGGAAAGTTTATATTGAAATGTGTTATTCATCTACAGAATTATGAATAACTAAATTGTCTTCATCACTTATAGCTAAATCTGAAAAATATGTGCATTCTAAGCATGTGTGGCCTTTAGTTGACTTTCAAATGTTTACTATACTTCCATAAAGATATGTCTCTCTTAGCCACATTTCCAACTAAGCTAAAAGGTTTGCCAGATTCAAAAAGTTTGAGAAACAGTGGTTTAGGCATTGGTCTCTGCTGTGTATTATTTTGGAAAGATACAGTACCATATATATACTTATATAAACTATATAGCAGAGAAGCAGACAGAACATTTTTCAATTAGTCTTAGATGAGCAAGCAGTTCTTAGATGAGCAAGCAATTTAATTAATTACTGTGTGAGAAAGAAGAAGCCCAAGGACGTCGGAGAATGCCTGGAAAGAATCAAAGTCATTACGTGATTGTGTTTGAACATGAAAATGAGCTATTGCTTACTTTTCTTTAAATTGAGTCCAGAGTATGTAGAAGAATACAAAGAATATGACACACTGATCATTTCTAAATCTACTATATATATTAATGATCTGCAGTAATATAATATGCAGTAGATTTTTCTACTTTGCAAGTTAGGAAAACTATTGTTCTAAAACTGTTCTCAAACCAAGCCAAGCATTTATGGGTTGTCATAGATTTGCCAGCAGCATAGTGCCCTGTATTCCTCAGGTGGTTTGCTTCTAAAGCTAAGCAGGGTCAGGCCTGGTTAGTCCCTGGATGGGAGACCAGTGCTGCTGGAAGTGGTGTTGGAGGGCCAGTAGGGGGCACATTTACCTCTGGTCTAAAGATCAATCCCAATGCCCCATGGCAGTGATGGGGATATCTGCCCTGCGTTGGGTGTCGTCTTTTGGATGGAACATTAAACGAGTGTCCTGAATCTCTGTGGTCATTAAAAATCCCATGGCACTTATCGTAAGAGTAGGAATGTTAACCCCGGTGTCATGGCTAAATTACCAACCAGGTCTTGTTTCAATCATGGCCACCTAATAATCCCCCTCCTTCCTAATTGGCATATATAACTACTCACCTCTCCACCTAATAGCTGATGTGTTGTGAGCATTCTGGCACAAAATGGCTGCTGTGCATCACCCAAGTGGGTGTTACATATTGGTGGTGGATGAGTTGAACTTTCCCCTTCAATATGTAAAGCAATTTGGGTGCCTTGCATAAGGCTTTATAAGTTGAATTCATGATTGCAATTATTATTTTGTGTCACTTTTGGTAATGTAAACACTGAAGGACTGAAATCCCCATGAATTATACCCTTCATATTCTACTAATCTTAACTTGAGGGTCTTTGTTATAATTAGATTTCATATAATTTTCATTTGATCTAAAGTTAGTGGAGAGCAGGAAACAAATAATCAACAGCTATTTGAGCATGTTGATTATGTTTCATAGTTTCATTGCAACACAGTATGATAAAAGCCTTTATAACATATTCAAATCTCAGAGCTATTAGATAACAAATCGGAATCAATGTGTGTGGCTACTTTATATATGATGGCTAAATCAAAATGACACTGTCAACAAAAAGATTTTCAATTTAATTTTTTTGTTAAAACTAGAAATTGTAATTTAAAACTCCTGAGAAATAATGTGAATAGTCAGATTAATAGAGCAGTTTGATAAAAAAATGTTTTGATTTTGACCTCCATTTTTCCAACTGTCCAAATCTTGTCCAATTCTTTGGCTGTACGATTCATATCACATTCCTCATCCAACATGGAAGTTAAACACACAACCGTCAGCTATTCAACCCATAGAAATGGAATAACTAGAGGTGCCATTCCAATTCAAATCAATTTAGAAGAATGGTCAGAGCGGCAGCCATTTTTAGATGTACTATTCCTTTGCAAAGAACTAGCGCCCTACTTCCGCATTAAACCGATTTGCGTGTCGTTACCGTGACAACTAACAACAGTCGCCGTTTTTTTGTGTACTAATCGAATGACCAAGCAAAACTGTTTAATAAGGCTTCTATAGATTAAATTTCTATGATTTAACCATTAATTAATCCACAGGGACATGTCCACGCTGGCAGTACTGTACTGAAATCTCCTCTGTGACAAACAGACAGTTAAACATACAGACATAATTTTAAACAGACTGTTACAAAAAGTAAGCAAATTGTCATTTTGCATTTGTACCACCAGGGCAGAATTAAGCAAGGCCTTGATTAGCCAAAATGTACTCTGAGATTAAATGTATTATTTTCCTTTGTTACACACGTTAGAAGCTATGCATAGCTACATTGTTCTTCAGTACTTGAGGCTGAGATTTTTCAAGTGATACCCTAAAGAAGACATTAGTGGGAATAAATGTGTATGCATCGGAGTGTAGAGTGTGCAGATTTTCCCTATATTCTTCAAGATTTATCATTTTGGGCGTTTCACTCACCATTGGGTGATTCATCGATTATTGATGTGATGATTCAGATGTGATGTTAGCAAAGATCTGTTGCAGGTGGACTCCTTTCTTCTGAGCTAGCCGCTATAATGTATGTCTGTGCTACTGGCACTATTCCAACAAGCTGAACTGGTGCCACTGGTACTCTAATGATGAGAAATGTTTCATTATTCAGCAATGCTTTTCTTTGCAGTTCGACTCCTAAAGAAAGTAGCAAGCTTCTGCAAACCTTCGTTATGAGCATTTGATTCTTTTATCCTTCTTCATTTTTGAGCTCCAGTAAGATTAACTTGGTCCATTTTGGTAGTTTGGTAGTTTGCAAGAGTAGCTCAAATATTTAGTTTAATAAAATTACCTTTGTAAATAGAAAGACTTGTACACAAGGTATGTTGTGTATTAAATCAACACGTGTGAAGACGTGTCTATATGAGATTGTTTTCTATTTACACTCCCCATGGGCCCCCAAGCAATTGCAGTGTTTGCTTGTTGGGAAAATAAACCCCTGCAGACACACGATAAATGTAAAGCTGGAAGAAAATGAAGGTGAGCTGGAGTCAGTTGTAAGATGCTTGTGAAATTAACCACTAGTCTGTTCAATTTCCTTTACGGCACCAGAATATAGCATGTGCATAGATTTTCTCTACCATCCCAATTTGTCATTTCCAATTCCCCATGACCCTGCATTGTCAGCAACTTCTCAGTAGGTGTGAGATGGTCGAGGGCACTCATGGTTCCTCCAAGCACATGTTGACGGGCCTTGTAGTACTTATGACACTGTTTACCACATGGACAACTTCAGTCAGTACATGAATGAAGGATTAGATGTTGGTCAACTATAATAATAATAGAAACTATACTTCCGGGATTGAACTCTCAATTGCCATGAGCATAGATTTAATCTTTCTCCACTGTCCTCAGACATTGTTCTGCATGGTCGAACATCTGGTCTAACAAATTATGTTCTGAAAAAATGGTGTCTATTTTCAGGCAGAGTAGCAGTATTTTTTTTTCATCCTCATTGCCAAAACTGGCTATGACGTTTTACTGACTGGGCACAGCAAACTATTGTCAACTATTGTTTTCCAGTGTCTATGGAGTGACAAGCAGCCAAGTGTGTTCTATTTGAGCTACTGACGCTATAATATATCAGTGTAAATATAAATATTAAATCATAAATGTAGCTACATTAATAGTTGAAACAATTTGTTTTGCCCAAATGCAGTGTGTAGATTGCTTCCCACTACTGTGCATCATCAAGTAGTGTTAAGGAACGTTCAGCAGGACTTCAAGGTTGACATGCAGCACTGGATAAAATGTGCACCTTGCTCAAGTCGCATGCTCTCACAAATGTTCTTTCCTATAGACCATACCTCTTAAATTGTCTTTACTCGAAGGTATGGTATCTAATATTTTAGCACAGGGGACAAAGTTCTACAACATATCTTTGTTTACTTAACCTCAGATGCCATTCAAAGTCTAGTAACAATTGAAACAGATATTTTTCATAGCACTGAAATATATATACCTTTAAAATCAATATGGCCCACAAATATGACAAAGAAAAGAACTGTCACATAGACATAGTATTGAATTTAAATCAAGTTCCCTGTTTCTATTTCTCTCACATTCCCAAAGTATATTTCATATGGTGTGGATGTGAATACATTTACCGAAAAAAGTCTGTTTCAATCTTATAGCTTTGCCTACACTTTTATTAGACCACCATTCAGAAATGTATGTTCTGTTATTTTTTTATTTTGGGCAAGGAGCTTAAAGGAACATTCCAACAGTGCTCACCACTACTCACCCACAAGTGCATTATGTCCCTTCGAAATCAAATACGGTAGTTTAGAATATTTCAAATGGACCACTAACTTACAGAAAAAATTTATTCTTGTTAAACCAGGAAATAGGTTGATTGAACAATGACAATCCTACAAGGTCCATAGTATTTTGCGTGCCTAAGTAAATTACAGAGACAGGTCTGAAGAAGATGGGTGTGGTTTAATTCAGACACTGTAGTTCCCTGCCTGTCTGTGAGGAATATATTTCTGAAAATAACAATGCCTGGTTGTTGTTCTGTTGTCAGCTGTGCTTTTGTAAAATCAAAAGGCATTTTACATCGTCGTTTATGAAGTGGGATAATGATAGATGCAAAGAGTGGTCGTAAGCAACCCAGACAGCAAATACATTCGGCCCAGATCCGGCCCACATCTGCCCCAGATCGGGCCAGATGTGGGCCGGATCTAGGCCGAATGTATTTGCTGTCTGGGAATTAGCAAACCAATGCATGATGTAATCCACAGCTGCCCATCCCTATTTCCTGAGATCTACTCCCCTGTAGGTTGTGGGCAACATATTTTAGCTTTCCTTGAGCTAATTATTAGAATCAGGTGTGCTAAATTAGGGTTGAAGTGAAAACTTACAGGATGGTAGATCTCCAGGAACAGGGTTGGGCAGCCCTGATGTAAACATACCGCGAAACATGTACCACAATTTAAGAGTATCTAGTCAGCATCTTACACTGTCTGGAGCGACTATGAGAGGGACTTGCTGAGTAAACTTATAGGCAGCGGTTCATTAACGCAACAACATGTTTTGAAGCCGCAAGCTGTTTCATCTGTGAAAACGTTATGATAAGGTAATTATTACAACCGCAAAACACTCCAAAAAATGTGGGACAGAGGGTGGTGCCATGTTGGGAATACTTTGGGAAAACTTTGCCAGTCAACACCATTCGCCCTTGCATCCACAGATGCAAGTTCAGGCTTTATTATGCAAAGTAGGTCCAAAAGCAAGCGTCTGTCATGGTATAGGGGTGTGTCAGTGCCCATGGCATAGGTAACTTGCACATCTGTGAGGGCACCATTAATGCAGAAAGATATCTATAACATATGCTGCTATTCAGATTTTGTCTTTTCCAGAGACGTCCCTGCATTTTCCAGCAGGACAACACCAAACCATATTCTGCCCGGATAACAAGCGCATGGTTGCATAAACAGTGAGTGCAGGTACAAGCATGGCCTGTCTGCAGTCCTGACCTGACTCAGATTGAGAATATGTGGTGCATTATGAAGCGCAACATTAGGCAATGAACAGTTGTGCAGCTGAAGACATGCATAATGGATCAATGGGGGAAAATTCTGCTAAACTGCACCAACACTTTTTATGTGTTATTAGAAGAAAAGGTGATGTTACACAGTGGAAAACATTGACTCTCCCAACTTTTTGGGAGTGTTGGGAGTGTTATTTTTTATAATAATAATAATGATAATAATAATAAAAGTAAAACATTAATAATCATTAGTGAGTACAGGGTGAATTTAATTCTCAAATCATTTCCATACTTTTGTGGAATTGGGGTTATGCTAGATTAATTTTTGAAATATTTTGCTTGCATGTCATCCAAAACTTGTAAAGGACAGCTATCTACTGCAATATTCTGTACGTAACAGTTACATAACAATTATGTTATAGTTAAACATAGCCTGTATTAATTTCAATATCAAACGGTATTCAAGTTAGTCTGGCTATCATCAGACAAAGCTCAATCTATTAAGGTTTAACATTAGTCTGGGGAGACTGCTCTGTATTTTCTACTGCCTAAAAGGTGTGAGCAACAAGGATAGTTCAAATGACTCTGTACGCATTTGGATAGTCCTTGTACCAATCAGACCAATGATCTGGGTGGGGTGAAGGGCGGAATCAATCACCGGCAGATCAGGCTGGGTTTACAGTCAAGTTTCAAGTTTTGTTATTTTGTCGGGAGACGCAGATGTTATTGCATGTACACTGCAAATCTTGTGCCACAATGCAATTGTACTTGTAAGAAAATGCAACTGTACTTGTAAGAAAAAACAGTATTTTAGTATATTCCAAAAATCTTTATCATCCACACTTTGTGTTCATATTGATTGACATTTGTGATTTTTTTTAAATACAATAAATTGTTATGTAATCGAATCAATTTGTGCCATGGCATTATCCAGTGGGGGTAATAAGGTAAAGAAAATGCAGTTGCTCTTGTGAGATTTGAACGTGGTACTGTGAACTGGTACTGTGAGCTGGCTCTTTCTGAGTAAATATCAAATGTCTTTCATATATAAACTCAAAGTAGAACCATTTTATTAATGTACTCCAACAAATATGGACATCCCTTCTGTTTTGCATCACGTTTCTGATGTCCACACCTGGACAGAGGAGGGGGAGGAAGTGCACTGCCCACATCAACCACTGAGTGCAGCTTGAGGAAGTGGCTGGACGGAGTTAGCTGCTTTTCACGAGCTGTCCACAGTGGTCCATGATACTGAAATGGACCACTGTTTACTCCGTTTACTGAAAGATCTGAACCAAATGGCTGCGTTCAAACATACCAGTGTGTTTAGCCATAGAAAGCTATTTTTCACTATCATATTATCTAATATTGATTTGGTGCTGACTTACAGGTGACCTGGAAGGTCTTCCACAGCTCTCTTTTGATATTGACATATAATATTATGTGAGTCATTATGTTGAATTCCATTGGCTGTTAACAATACTTGGTTGTGATTGGATGTCAATACATCAGTCTGTAGGCGACACAGTCTGGGTTTTCTATTAATTAGAAATGAGTGTCATATGCATCCTTGTTCAACAGATCATTTTTTATTATTATTTATTAATTATTATATTGGTGATCAATTGACTGTAACTTATCAAGTCCACAAGAATTGCTATCTGTAGCAAAAGATTGTTTTCAAAAGATGTCATGTGGGAAACGACCAGCACATAGATTTGGGCGTGTTTATGAGTCTGGAATGATCCTTTAATTGAAAATACTGTTGACATTCTGTTATGGGACACAGAAAGAAGTGTAAGACGACAAAGCTTTTAAATATTACTACTATATTACTATATCCCACTGTCAACCGCAAGGGGGTCAACGGTCATAATTTATTTGGAAATCAAATACACTTAATACAGTTGAGTACAGTGATTTAAAGGTACAACTCAAACGTTTTGATTTAAAGGTACAAATCAAAAGTAGAGTCAATTCTACATGAACGTTCTAAGTAATACTGACAATGTCACAAAACTTGACATTTCCTTGCTAGAAGTATTTTTGTGTAAAAAAATGCATTTGGGGTATACTACTCTTACTTTTAGAAATGTCCCAGACCCTGAAAACTCATGTTTCTTTTCACACAGACTGTGAGGGAGCGTTCTGGTTTCCAGCTCATGCATCTTTCATGGACTCAGTTGGTTTCTTGTCACAGTCACCATGAGTAAGTATAGACAGAACCAGGTCTTTCTCTCTATTTCTCTGGCCTTTTCTTTCCACCTTTCCCTCACTCCTGTCTCTCTCTCTGTACCTACCCGTATTTGGAACAAGGAATCAGTCTCACGTTCTTTCCTACATTGACCTTCAATTCATCAAAAAACTTTACTGTCATCAGGGATGGAACTTGGTGAGTTTAGGGGCAAGGCCACTTGGCCTTATTGAGGTGCCCAATTTGCCAGTATACCATTTATAACACTAACATATTCCTCTAGAAATACACTAAATAGCACAAAAACTCACTCTTTAATATAGAATGTCCTAGAACCACCATTTGTGATGAATGAATTTAACAATCAATGTTGATTTTTAACTTAAAGAATAAATAACAAATCAACGTTGGCTTGTTAAAAACAAAAATCAGTTGTTCTTTGGTGGTTTCAGATCATGCATGGCAAAACAACGCACAACACGTTTAAAATATTTGTGACACAATAGTAATAAATGTCCCTGGTTTTTCTATTAATGTAAATATTCAGTTACAGCCAGTTACTGTTGCACATCGTAAAGCACATTTGTGCATTGCTTGAACAGACTGGGCCCAAACACAAACAACAACAAAAAGTATTTGTAATTAAAATATATTTGTTTGTGTGCATTGTTTTTATTCCTATATATCTGCTAGTTTTCATTAGAGATTTTCGGTTACACTTTATTTGGAGAGTCTGAAATTCCATCTGTAGGTGCTCTACAGATAGTTTGTTGATAGTTTGTTGATGATATGACTATCTGTTGATAAGCAACTAATTGTGTAGTTTAAGGGTAGGGGTAAGTTTAGAATATGTTTTAGGGTAACGGTTAAGGTTAGGGTTAACAGTAGGGGAATGGTTAAGGTTAGGATTAGAGTTAGGGTTAGTGATAGTTTGTTAAAATGTTGTTGATAGTCTGCAGATAATCTGTAGAGCATCTACAGATACACTTTTTGGACTCTCAAAATAAAGTGTTACCAGATTTTCTTTCTCTCTCACTCACAAACAGAGAAAATATCACAGCGCTTGAGAAAAAGAGGGCGGGTCTTACACACAGCATCATGTGTGAGAGAGAACCATCCAACACCATGGTGAGCTAGTTGCCTAGAATTATTGTGTCATGAATTGCAAAGGATAAATTATAGCCTACTGTACATTTCTTTATTCACTACATTAACACAAATAAAAAGACACATTACCAATTCACGTTCACTATCAACTCCTGACACAAGCACACTAATTTTTTTGCTTTCCCAGCTGTTACTGCGATAGGTCTTCTCAGGCGATATTTTTCTCAATATTTTATTCAAAAACTCGATAACAATATAATATCGAATTTTCACCCAGCCCTACTTGGGGAAATTGATTCTTCAAGCATTTGTATGGATGGCAAAATCAGTTAGTTGAAACGTGTGTGTGAAAGAATATTGTGATCGGTGACCAGCATATGGTGACTGGCATTCTAACAAAGGATTATGCCGTTGGTCCTGGTTGAATAGACAGATGGTTTAGAACAGCAAGGGGTGCTGTCAATGGCTGTCCTTCCCTCCCGCTTGCTAGAGTACTGCTGTGATGTCCGTACAAGACTACTGTACATTGGGGGCGATCAGATGGCTCAGTGGTTAGGGAGTCAGACTTGAACTTGAAAGTTTGCAGGTTAAATTCCCCATCCTGATTGCCAAATGTTGTTGTATCCTTGAGCAGGTTTGAACCTTAGTTGCTCCAGGTGTCCCTTTATTCATTGTACTGTAAGTTGCTCTGGATAAGTGTGTCTGCTAAATGACTAAAATGTCAAATGTACATGATAGATTACAGTACAAACGTTAGAGTAGTTGCCAGGGCAACTATCAGGGAAAGGTTTGCATACCTCGGCATAAATTGTGAAATTTCGGCATCGATTTTGACAATACGACTGTTCATGCAAAAACTCTGACTGTTATGTAAGAATAGTGCTCATATGAAGCCATTAATTATCAAACAACTGTTTGGCACCTTTATAAACCATGATGATGAAAATAAATCAACCAAATGGCCCCGATCAAATGTTTACATCCTTGAATGTTTGGCCTTGTTACAGACACAGAAGGTGACACAAGCAGGTTAAATGGCAATTTTACGTTAATGTCCCACACCTGTGGCATTTTAAATTGCATGTAGCATCTGTGCATAAGTAGTCCTAGAGTTTGTTTGCTCTCACATGGATATACTGAGCAGGCTAGATACTGAGCCATGGGGAGCAGATAAGCACAATGATTGCAGCAGGTTTTCAGGACAATACAGGCAGACAATTTGCATTCTTCTGCGCGAAAGCTGCACATCGGATGCTCTTGGACTTTCCATCACGACAATGACCCTAAGCACAATGCCAAGTTGAACGTCCAGTGGTTACAGCAGAAAAAAGTGAAGGTTCTGGAGTGGCAATCACAGTCATTTGACCTTAATATCATCGAGCCACTCTGGGGAGATCTCAAATGTGGTTCATGCAAGACGACCAGACTTTGACCTGAAGGAATTTTTCCAAGATTAATGGGCAGCTATACTACCTACAAGAATTTGGAGCCTCAAAGAAAACTATCACAAAGAACTGCATGCTTTCATTGATGCTAAAGGGGGCAATACATTGTATTGAGAACTGAGGGTATGCAGACTATTGAACAAAGGTCATTTCATTATTTTCTTTGTTGTCATGCTTTATTTTATGATTGTGCCATTCTGTTATGACCTACAGTTGTATATAAGAAATAAAAAAACATTGTTTGCCTGCTCACTCAAGTTTTCTTAAAAAATGGTTAATCTATTTCTAATTATCCAGGGGTATGAAAACTTTTCAGCACAACTGTACTATAGTAGTTGACTAGCTAACTTAGCTAGCTGTTGGGTATTCTAACTGGCTAGTTACTTTTGCAGGCAAAACTTTAGTCCATTGTGAGAGTGTGACGTCACCTTGTCGAGCTGTTCACTTCTAGTTAGGATTGGCACAAATTGGTACAGTGTTGCCCAGGGTAGGTGGGTACATAGTCACACACAATTGCCTTGTCAGATGGCTCACGTGTGCAGCTCTGGTGTCTCTGAATTCAGTTACGCTTGCATAGTTGGTGAATGTATAAATCCCCTTATGTGATAAGAATCGGATGGCTTCGCAACACATACTTGGAGGAAGCATGTAATCCATCTTCAGCCATCCTGCACCTGAGAGGCCTTGCAGATGAGACAAGTCTTAAAGGTTAATTGGACATGACAAATGGAGTGAGGTGAAACATGGGGGAAAAACATATTGTCCCAGTGTAAGGCCTGCAGTTACAAATCATTAGCTAAGCACACGTCTGAAGTGAGCATATTTTGGGGGGGTAGGCAGATTGAGGTAGGATCCGATTAAAGGGCATCACATTTAATTTAATTCTTTGCAGTAATAGGTGGAGGTGGCATAAGGCATGTTGGATGTTTAGCTATGTTGTAGTTTAGACAGCATGGTAGTTTGTGATTGGCCGGTTAAAAAAATAAAGGTGGATGAGATACATGCAGAGCATTCAATATACGGTTTCTAAAGCCCAGTTCTGACACCTGAAATGTGTTTTGAATTTCAAAGAGACAAATGATGAAATAATCAGGAGCCCATAATGCTGCTGATCGAAAGATGTCTCTATCCGTGTCTTTTTCTCTCTGTCACTTACAGTATGTCTGTTCCTGAGCTCTCGCCTGGCCACTCTGTCTAGCATGTAACTGCTGCCGTTTGTCCCCACTGACATCGTTTTCCTGTGTCTCATCTCATTCATGTACCCTTTCTCTGACATATTCATTCCTGTTCTTTTTCACAAGCTTTCCATTTTCTTGTCCTTAAGTCTTGCCTTCTACATTATTACGTCAAAGCAGAGATACACTGCACGTTAGAACCTAATAAGCACATTCAGCAGGAAAGATAGCATGTGGTGATTTCATCACAACACCATATGCGCATACTATACTTCATTAATTTGACCAGGGTTAGCTATGGACTCATATACAATTCGATAATTTTGTAGCTATGTTGTATAATCTCAAACTAACAAAACTGGTTGGCACAGTTGTCTTTATAATGTATTCATTATCCCATTTTTAAGATTACGTTATAATTTCAGGTTTTCATGTAACAATTTCCGACTATCTAAATAATATTGCTAACTCTTTCAGTGTCACGTCCTACTGCAGTCTGTGAAGAAGCAGTTATGGGATGAACATCAATATTTATACATTACTTCAGAAATAACGGATGATGCAATTGGACAACATGTATAATGTTGATTTTCCAAGGTAATGTACAGAACATTACCATGGTGATCACTCACATCCCAGACTTACATCTTTATTAGATTTATATTTATGGACACTTCCCTGATTTTTTTATTTTTTTTATGCTGGTACATTTATTTATTTATTTATTTAACCTTTATTTATCCAGGTAAGTTGACTAAGAACAATTTCTTATTTACAGCAACGACCTGGGAGCAATTAGGGTAAAGTGTCTTGCCCAAGGACACAACGACATTTGGCTCAGTCAGGAATCGAACTGGCAACCTTCTGACTACAGGTCGGACTCCCTAGCCACTGAGCCATCTGCGTACATATTTAAATATAGAAGCAATTGAATGAATTACTTGGTCACATTCTTACAGTAACAGCCAAATCCAGAGAAAGCATACAGTCACTTATAAAATATAAATATGAATGAAAGCAATTACTACTATTTCTCATACTAAATGCTTCCTCGTGTTCTTGTTTGTTTGGAACTGTGGAATAAGCAGGATAAATGCTAACATAAATGCTGTTAACCCTTATTAAAGGTAATGGCTTTTTAGAATGCCTGGACAGAGCGCGATGGTATATTGGCAATATTTCACAAGCCCCTGAGATAATGTATTGCACTTTCCAACACAGATAACTGAAATAACTTTTCATGAAATCATACAAAAAACTGTCTTTTATGGGATAATAATGGGATAATAATATATGCTGGTATTCTCATACAATGTAGTAGGAAGTATAATAATACAGTATATATACAGTTTATATAGATGACAAGACATTATGTACAAGTTATTAATCATGCCATGTTCTAGATGGCAGATTTTTCACAGGGAATTAGCCAGGAGAAGACAACTATATAATAATATGACCTTCATGACATAGTGTTCACCTGGCACAGAATCAAGACACAGAATGCATTTAATTGGATTGTTACTATTATTCTACTAATTAAAGATGCATTCCATGATTTTTTGTGATATTTACAACTATTTAGGCCTCTAGGTTTTAAATAATGTGGATTTAGGCGTCCTAGAGCTAAAACGGGTTCCTGCTCGGGGCATAGTTTATTTCTTTGAAGTGTCTAGGTTCGTATTTTCTTTATTGTTGTCCTGTGTCTAGAGGTTGGGCACTCCCCGCAAACTCATTGAACATCACTGTATAGCTCTGGTTTGATTGACAGCTCTGTCAACGGCCTTTCTCTACATTGACAAAACATTTCACACATTTGTTGGGAACACATCAGCTTTCAAGCTAACTACGCTAAGATGATGATTCTACTTAAATTGTGCATATAATATAAACATTATACTACACATCCAGACTACAATGGGGGGCCTAAAAACTGTTTTGAAATTATGCAAATCGCGGACTGTATCTTTAACAGATTATATGGTTATACATTGGCTGTGACATACCTGGGACATATAAACACTGAGGACTGTGGAATAATTGATTTCCCTTTGTAATGTAACCTCTGAGATGACATTGGTATTAAAGTCTGAAAGAGGATAACTATGACAACATATTCACTCCGATATACATAATCAGCTTCAGGTTGTCAAGAAATAATGTACTCTTTAATAATATATCTGTTTGTGCAGGAGAGACGAAGACACACGCAAAGGTAGAATGTAAAATAAACTGTTTTATTCACGAAAATGAGAATAAACTGGAATTACACTGACACTAAAGTTGTACTTACAGGTACCAATGAATGACTCAAACAAACACCAGGACTGAAAAACATCACTAACTACATACAATTGGTAACCGCTGGGATGAATGGAGGTGCACTCTTGGAGACAGGAACGGGTGAATGGAGTCATGCATATTGATATGTCCTGGATGAATGGAGAGCTGTACATAAAACATGGATTAGGCTAGGCCCGCTATTCCCATAGGGGAGGGGGAAGGTTTTTATACATACTGTACATAGCTTTCATATTTATCACATTTGATTAATAAAAAGAAATACTTTAATATTATGACTATTCAATCATATTTTCTAACTTGGCAGCATAGGTGAATTGACCAAGACTTGTTTTATTGGATCACATACAGCATATACCTTTATGAATATACCTCTATGACTTATCATTGTATTTCTCATTTACCATTCCAGGTTGTAAGGCACAGCTGAGTGGGTATACACTGAAATAATTAGATTTTACTGGATTTATGTGGCCTGCATCTGGTGCTTCGGGCCGCCTCATTGGAGGGAGGAAAAGAGCAGGCGTTCAGCGTACAATCCCTCTCTTTTCCACTGCCTGTTAAGACTGAGCCAAACGGAACACAGTTATTCAGCTTTAAGTAGAACTGCACCCTATTATTTGTATTGCGTTTTTGTTTTTGTATGCCTATTTCCTGGAAAAGTAACAATATATTCTAATGGATCTACCACTGGAACGTTGACTAAGCATAAAGGAGAATTTCACCCCTGGTGTACCCTTAGTTGGTTTTAATCATGTTGTCCTCGTTCGTTAAAGCCATTCAGCAATGTTTCTACCAGCATATATTGATAGATGTACACAGTGTTTTATTTACACTGAACAAAAATATAAACACAACACTTTTGTTTTTGCCCCCATTTATCATGAGGTGAACTCAAAGATCTAAGACTTTTTCTATGTACACAAAAGGCATATTTCTCTCAGATATTGTTCACAAATCTAAATTTGTGTTAGTGAGTAATGTTTTGAGTATAATTTCTAATCATTTTAATTCTACCTTAGTGAATGAAGGTATCCATTTCTATCAAAACATGTAAAATCAAAGGTGTTCAACAATTTTGACTGGTTGTGCATTCTAGATGATTCCTGCCTTTGACCTAATATTGGGAGACCTGAAGAGCATAACGTATTGGTGCTGTATGTCATATCCGGTAACCTGAGGAAGACTTTTGTTAAAGAAAAACATCTGTTGTTTCATTTGGGGACCATAAAGCAGTGGGAGAAGCATACAGTACAGTCTTAGAAAAGATGTGTTAAAAACAACATATGTTTGGTCACATTTTACCCAATCAATGTGGTGTTGTCAGTTTAAAAAAAGTGTGTTTTTAACACATTAAACGCAACATTTTGAACAAAATGGTTTAGAGAAATAATAACAAATTAATTGTGTTGTCCAATTACACATCTTTTTTAGAGTGCACTGTATGCTTTATAATGCTTCCTTAACTTTTTTAGGTGGGGGAGGTGAGGGTAAAGATGAATGGGCATATCGACCACTACCTGCTGAATTTATTGGAAGAAGCCTCTGGGTTTATTTCTCCAGCAGCATGTTTTACACAATAAGACACAGTGATATGTATTCATTTCCATGGGTCAATGTGTGAAATCACATAGGATAAAATAGAGCATAACATCTACCGTATATGGTGTAAGAGCTCTATGATGAAATAGAGCATAACATCTACCGTATATGGTGTGAGAGCTCTATGATGAAGACTTATTGTCGGTGTGACTTTACTATCAGGCTCAGTACAGTCTGACATTGCATCACACTCCCGCCCCGAGATTGTAGGTTCCATCAAAGACACAAAAGAACACAAATATAGTCACTGTAACATTTGAGAATGATAGTGTACCTTCCAGTATTTCGCTCTGTGGTTAGGGAGTCATGAGACTTGTCGTCTGAAGGTTGTTGGTTCAAATACCGACTATTTCAAATGTGGTTGTGTCCTTGGGCAAAACATTGAATCCTAAATCGTTCCAGGGGGATGTCCCTGTACTTACTGTCAGTCGTTCTGGATAAGAGTGTCCTCTACATGACTAAAATGTAAAATGTAAAAAATGTGTGTTCGTGAAGGCATTTCTGCTTCAGTAAACAGTCTGCTACCGGTACACTGTCATCTAATTATTTTAATTGATTAACGTTGCTCCCACAATATTTATGCAAAACTTGGAATCTTTCCAGAAACTCTGTTCTGCAGCCCTTGAATTCACAATCCTTGGCTGTTTACGTGACAAAGACGTTCATCAAGGCATGCCAAAGAGTTTGTCTCTCTAGACTCTGACACTCAGAACATATTTTAATGATAGAATGACCGTTTCCAAGCTGTTGCTCAACACTGACCTCTTAATGATCTTCCATAATGCACTTTTTAGATATAATGTTAGAGACCAATTTTGTGAGTGATGATGTGTTGTGTTAATAAAATTAGAAAGAGAAGTGAAATTGATCCATGGTTAACAACACAACTAGTGACATAATAGTCTCTACTAGTAATACTATTATGAAAAGCACACAGCGGAGATATTGTATTATTGTAAAATAATGTATATAAACATATATTATATCGATCTGGTGTCTTGGTGATCTTATGTTTACATTGTAAACCCACAGGGTAAAACCACGTACAGTACTTAATGCCATCAACAACAGTCAGAAATAGACGATTTCCATTGAAGAACAGAAGACGGCTGCTGTAACATCTAGCATGCATTAACTTCAGGATATCTGTGTGATCTTAGAAAATTGGTCTGCACATGCAACTTTTCAGCCTACAACGTGGTGTTCAGGGGAACCAGGATGTGATCCAGATGCTACTGAGATGACCTTGAGGAAGCCATTAGACTGAGACTGCTAGCATGTGCGTTGTCCTCTTCAGCAGATAAGGGAGCTGGTTGTTTCCTTGTCATGTCACACTGCTCCCAGGCACATCTGGTGTAGAGTATACTGTATAATGTTCATCAACACTCACTGTAGATCTGACCTAAATTAGATACAGGAAAGGAGTTTGTCTGGTGGTCTCTGAAGCTATTTGTGTGCTTGCTTGACTTACTTTAGTGCTGCATAGGTAACTGCAATCCCACATAACATTAGGAACAATTTCATTAGAGAAGTGAACGTTGTATGCAGCATTGGCCCAGTTCTGCCAAAGACTCCCCACAGACTGCACAAACTTGATAACGAGAATGGTTCCATACCGTATGTAAAACCCATGCGTCCTCAATTGTGAGTGTGACAAGCACAGAGCCGTGCCGACAAATTAGGTAAGTGTTTACGACAAAAAAGATGCTATAAATAACAAGCTTTGGCTTCTGAGGAAATTCAGACCAATCTTGGAAAACTGATGACAAAGCTCTTTGATGCTATGCATACAAAATATTCCTCCTGAGAATAATTTGATTGAATAGCTCTGTTTGTTCTCCCACTCTGCTCAAAATACAAAGTGAGTTTTCTGTTTGGTCCGGTTTACCTTGTGATTGAAACAACATTATAATTTGTTTTTATTTTATTTTAACTCTCTGACAATAAACATAGAGAAAAAGAATGTGTCAATGTGATTAAATAAAATCTGTAAATGTATGTATTACTGAAATATGAAAATATATGCACTACCGAGTAGCTCGATTTCAAGCCACTTAAAATGTGTATCAAATCCTAGGTCTAAGGCATTAGGTTCAAACATTGTAAATGCCAGTTTGGATGGAGGCTAGAGGGATAGTTTATAAAATATTTAGATAAGGTTACTCTTTATGTTTGTCAGAAGGCCCATGGTTTCATATTATACAACAATCCATTCTTTACTTATATTCGGTCCAATAGAATGGGCAGAGTAGATTGTTCTACAAGTCAATCACCTGACCTGAATCAAATTGAGCATGCAGTTCATTTGTTTAGAGACAAAATGATGGCAAAACACCCAAAGAACAAGCAGATAATAAAGACCGCTGCAGTAAAGGACCAGTAGAGCATCACCAGGGAAGAAAGCCAGCTTCTGGTGATATCTATGGGTCCAGACTTCAAGCAGTCATTGACTGCAAATGATTTAAAACCAAGTATTAAAACACACAATTTAATTAATATTCATGTTTGCTTGTCCAAACTTAAATCTGTGTAACTTTCTATTAATTTTATTAATTTTGATGTATATTGTTTGCAGTGTTGGGGATAACACGTTACTAAGTAACGCATTTCACTAGTCAGACTACTTTTATTGGAAAAAAGTAACCTAACATGTTACTTTCAAAATTCAAGTAATTAGTTACTAGTTACATTTATAACGAGATAATGAGTTACATTTACGTTATATTTTCACCTTTACTGTTTTAGAACACAAGTTTTAGAACACGCCTAAAATGCATAATCATTCTAAAGACTGAGCCACGTCTTAGCTATTGAAAAAAAGTATTTTCCTCAGCAGTCAACGAAATCGTTTTTCTCATTGCTATTTTCATGTAGCCTAATCTTTGTGTAGGTAAAAATATTAGAATCCTCAAGGAAATGAGCATATTTAAGTACAGGAACGAACGAAGGATGCAAGTTATTAGGCTATTCGGTGCATACTGTAACTGTAGAAAACGGCATGAGGAACGCCCTGGACCTAGCCTCTGAAAGCCACCTTCAGGAAGGAGACAAATGTCGGTAGTTTGCAAAACTTCTAGGTGAACAAAATATTAGTATTTCTGAGTTCTGACATACTAACGTTAAGAAATATAACTTAAAGGAAATACGATATAGCCTATTTATTTTGTTCAATAGATTACAGAGATAGTACAGCTATTATTTTGTACAGATTTATAATAAAACAATCAAATACCAGAATAATATGATTAGGTCATTATCCCAGTTTTGGAGAAAGGCACTTCAAACAGACAAAAAGTCTGCAATGCTTAGGGCAAATTCTAACACAATTGGCTATTGCTGATGTAAACCATTGACATCTGTAATAAATATTAGCTACACATTCTTGACCTGCAATGTAAATGCTGTTCTTCTGGAAATGTAGGAATAATTTTATATTTTTATATTAATTGGCTGATCAACATCTAAGAAATAGCAGATTTTAGCTTGATAAATGTGACATTTGGCATAGTTCTTAAAAGTACTGATATCGGTACTTGTATCGGCAAATCCCCTTAATGAAATACTCTGTACTCGTTCCATAAAAAGTGGTATCGGCTCATCCCTACCTCTATCATTCTATTTTTGAGCAAGACAGTTAACCCTAATTGCTCCCAGGTTCTGTAAATAATAATTCTTTCTTAATCAACTTACCATTAAACTTGATTAAAATCGTTTAAATATTTGGGAAGGTTAATAAATTGATCATTTTTTGTCCGATAAGCATTATATGATACTAAACCTAGACACACCAAAAAGCATATGTAAAAAGCATTTTTTACTAACTTAAAGGAGTTTAATTAGTTACTTTCAATAAATAGTAACGCAGTAACGTAACGTAGTTACTTTCAATAAAAAGTAACGCAGAAGGTAACGTAGTTACATTTTGGAGAAGTAACTAAATAAAGTAACTTGTTACTTTTTAAAGTAACGTTCCCCAACACTGATTGTTTGTATATATGTAACGTCCAGCACAGTTTGGGTACGTATACTCGCTGTGCACTCGCTTCAACTGGTTGTTGGAGTTTAGAAGTTTATGCGTACGCTCTTTACTTTTATGTTAGATGTCAGTATTTATGCACCTGTGAGAACACAATAAGTTACATAAGTATACTCGTTGTGCACTCGCTTCTACTGTTCCCCTGCAACTGCAATACATGCAGTGCTCGAAGTGGGGTGGTACTTCTACATTTTACTCTTAAGCATACCTGCACTTTTTCTTGCGTACCACCAAGTAGCCGGTACTCAATCACACTGACAGAGAAAGCGTCAGTGTCAGAGAGATTGGTAATGATCCTAACGTTACATACACTACACTACCCAGAGGGCACTACGTGACTTTAGATCTGTTGACGAATCGCGTGAAGGCAAGTAGGTGGCCCACCCTATCACAAGTTCGCTTCTCCACAGACGCTAGATCGAAAAAAGCTGTCTGATATTGGTCTGATGCCTGAGGCTGCTGCCTGAACGTAAAAGATTTTTTAGTGCTGAAAACCAATAAACTAAAAAGTTTATATAAAAAGAAGTGTGTTATTTGTAAGTCGTTATGTTAGCCTGGCTTCAGAAAGGTACTAAAAGAACACGTGTTCCAGAGCCAGACACGTCAACAGAGGTCCAAGTCCAACAGAAACATCTAGTACGAATCATGAGCTTCAAACTAACGTTAATTAAAACCCTTCACAGTCTCCCAACATTCGCACTTACCGTTTGCAAACCAAAACACAGCCGGAGCTATAGCGCTTCAAAGTCGGTCATGTTTTTTAGACGGTAGCTTTTTTACTAAACACATTAGGATGTAAAAAATAGCTGGGATTTAAAAAACTTTCCCAGAAATTTAGTATGAAATGAGTGCAGCATTTTGATGTTCACTTGTTTGTATGGCCTCCAAACTTTGCACACTGGTGCGGGAGCCCCGGAGGCTTGACAATATGCATTAAAAAGCATATATATATATATATGTACACTCACCCAAAGGATTATTAGGAACACCATACTAATACTGTGTTTGACCCCCTTTCGCCTTCAGAACTGCCTTAATTCTACGTGGCATTGATTTAACAAGGTGCTAAAAGCATTCTTTAGAAATGTTGGCCCATATTGATAGGATAGCATCTTGCAGTTGATGGAGATTTGTGGGATGCACATCCAGGGCACGAAGCTCCCGTTCCAGCGCATCCCAAAGATGCTCTATTGGGTTGAGATCTGGTGACTGTGGGGGCCATTTTAGTACAGTGAACTCATTGTCATGTTCAAGAAACCAATTTGAAATTATTCGACCTTTGTGACATGGTGCATTATCTTGCTGGAAGTAGACGTCAGAGGATGGGTAGATGGTGGCCATAAAGGGATGGACATGGTCAGAAACAATGCTCAGGTAGGCTGTGGCATTCAAACAATGCCCAATTGGCACTAAGGTGCCTAAAGTGTGCCAAGAAAACATCCCCCAAACCATTACACCACCACCACCACCACCAACAGCCTGCACAGTGGTAACAACGCATGATGGATCCATGTTCTCATTTTGTTTACGCCAAATTCTGACTCTATCATCTGAATGTCTCAAAATAAATCGAGACTCATCAGACCAGGCAACATTTTTCCTGTCTTCAACTGTCCAATTTTGGTGTGCTCTTGCAAATTGTAGCCTCTTTTTCCTATTTGTAGTGGAGATGAGTGGTACCTGGTGGGGTCTTCTGCTGTTGTAACCCATCTGCCTCAAGGCTGTGAGTGTTGTGGCTTTACAAATTCTTTGCTGCATACCTCGGTTGTAACGAGTGGATATTTCAGTCAACGTTGCCCTTCTATCAGCTTGAAGCAGTCGGCCCATTCTCCTCTGACCTATAGCATCAACAAGGCATTTTCGCCTACAGTACTGCCGCATACTGGATGTTTTTCCCTTTTCACACCATTCTTTGTAAACCCTAGAAATGGTTGTGCGTGAAAATCCCAGTAACTGAGCAGATTGTGAAATACTCAAACTGGCCCGTCTGGCAACAGCAACCATGCCACGCTCAAAATTGCTTAAATCACCTTTCTTTCCCATTCTGACATTCAGTTTGGAGTTCAGGAGATTGTCTTGACCCAGACCACACCCCTAAATACATTGAAGCAACTGGCATGTGATTGGTTGAGTAGATCATTGCATTAAGGAGAAATTGAACGGGTGTTCCTTATAATCCTTTAGGTGAGTGTGTATATATATATATATATATATATATATACACATATTTTCTTTAGTTTGTTTGGGATAAATGTTTAATAAAACAAAATTCATTAACCCAGGATGTTGGATTTCATTCATCCATGAGAATGGGCCGACTGCTTGTACCCATGGGTCTTCTCAGTCAAAAACCATAAAGCACTTCACTATAGGTCAAAGTATGAAGGCCAAAATATAAACTTTCTAGAGGCCAAAAGATCAACTTTGTGCCAGGCGGACCTAAACTCCTTAGACCTTGAAGGTTGATGTGAGCAGAACTGCTAGCATTAATGAGGAGTCTGCAGCTACCAAACTTAACGTTACCTTAGTCAATGACACCGATGTCAACAATAATGTGAGTAACGAAACACATGTATGGCCTGACTGTTGGTCAAGGGACATACACACACACACAACTTGTTTAAAATAATACATTGATGTTTACCAGCAATATCTTAAAGTTTTGTTTTTCACTGTAGAAATCTCAAATGTCATAACCATTTGCCAATGCAAGATGGTACCGGCACCTATTTTTCCCCACTTCAAGCACTAAATAGATGTATGTTAACAGGCGTTGTGCCGAAAACGGATCCCCTGCCAGAAACGTCCCCCCTATGCGTGAGCGCGCACGCAAGCTACTTCTATGCTGTCACTTCGGATAGTTTTTGCTTCACTACATTGTCAATTTAGCAAAGTTTCTTTAATGTTTTTCAACTAATGTTTATAGTTGAAAGCATTGTTTATTTTAGGGACAGGAAGTGAAGGCGTGATTAGGCAGGCACAGACTTAGCTAAAGCCTTAATGAAAGTGCGGTGTAAATTACATTTGAATCCAGATGGCGAAATCTCCGCTATAGTGTAGATGAGAGATAGAAGCGATCACAGAGCTGGGGTTGGAAATGTTGTTCATATGCAGCATTTTAACTGCTAAGTTCAATAACTTTGTGATCTATACCATCAGTATATATCAATGAATATTATTATTCAGTTATAATTCACTGATTGGGAGTATATTTATTATTTACTACTTATTCACCTTTATATACAGGTCCTTCTCAAGAAATTAACATATTGTGATAAAGTTAATTATTTTCCATAATGTAATGATCAAAATTTTACTTTCATATATTTTAGATCAATTGCACACCAACTGAAATATTTCAGGTCATTTATTGTTTTAATACTGATGATTTTGGCATACAGCTCATGAAAACCCAAAATTCTTCTTTGGCGATTGTTGCTGATTTTGCCCAAACTATGCCAATCTATTCAGGGGGCACTGGAAGATTTATGATGTTTAAAAAAATCGATATCACCAGGTTGTTCTTTGGAAAAGATGATATCCTATGGAATGGAACAGATATTAACGTCGAAGTTTTTCTCTTAACTCATAAGATCCGAATTTAAAATTGACAGCAGAGAGAAAACTAGAAAGGATCAACATTGTAGATTTGACCATTTATAAATACGTTGACATTATGGAAACTACCAGCTACTTCAAGCCGCAGAGTATAACACTTTTACGCACAGACAGTTAATAATCATTGACACCTCATAAAATAGTATAAGCTACCAGTTGGTCAAATAGCTAATTAAGACAACAACACAACTGCAGTACAGCAGTTAGTAAAATACTTTAGTATTTGAACTAGCCTATCTAATAACCGGGAACGAATACTAATTAATAGATTTATTAATTATAGCCTGTTAAGGACAGCACCTGCATAATACATGGAAGTCCGTTTTCATAACGTTTCGTTTCCAGACAAGATTGCACAATGTGGCTTTTATGGATGTAGCTATATAAATGTCCAGAAACAAAATTCAAAGAAACAAGCTTGCAATGCAAACCTGCACAGATGTTGGCTTGACTGCGTTAACTATAGTGTCGTCAGTACAGTAGCTATAGCAGGCTGATTGATGTTGACAGTAAGGTCTGTATCACCTAAACATTTGAACATAGCATAAAAAAATGCATCACTAAAGCAAACTGGCTAACGAATGCCATTTAAATTAAATTAAACTGTACATAAGTGTTCAGACCTTGTTATAAACGATCTAAATAATCCGTTTTATAGGAACTATACTTGATTTGTGGCGTAGTAACATGGCAACAGTAAAAGGAGTGGTGGGGGGTACGTTAATGTTTCACGATAACCGCACGCCTCGTGACCATTTTCTTTTGCTAAAAATACTAATTTAAACAATTTTCACAAATAAAATGTTGGCAACCGTTTTATAAGCGAATTAACACACTCCAGACTGTGCGTTGCCAGGGAATGACCGCACACCTCCGCTGTGGTCGGCTTTTAGCCTCGTGGCTTTCTACATTGCTGAGGTGTGCGGTTATTCCCTGGCAACGCACAGTCTGTCGTGTGTTAATGCTTACATATAATACACTCTATATAATACACTCTATATAATAAACCCTCTATATAATACACACTATATAATACACACTATTATAACTTTATCACAATATGCTAATTTCTTGAGAAGGACCTGTATACAGGCAGAACAAGCTGAGATCAGTCTCTTTCATAGTTGCACTATGAAAACTATGTTACAAAAAATATAGACATAATTAAAATAATAAAAAACACATAGAGAAACATTCACAGTTAACAGTAAAGTAGCCATGCCAAATACATTTAAATACTCATACAGGCATTACAATCTCTAGTGTAAGTTTGCTGTAAGTCATTCTATGAGACATGGTATTCAAAGAAATTTTTATCTAACTCAGAGTGAACCTTGATGTCTAGAAGCAACAGATACTGTGAACAAGTCTGACATACTGTATATTATTTGATCTTTCATTAATTTAATACAGATATACGATTCCTTAAGACATCCTAAAAGGCTCTAAAAGTCAAGGACTCCCATTCAACTAAAGTGACTAACAGGCAACGATGTGTGAAGGTTTGTACCAGTTATAAAGCGATGCAAACTGACCCATGCATATATAGTACATTACCATAATCAAACACTGACCTAAAAGTGGCCTGTACACTTTCTGTTCTGTCAATATTTTTTTTTTCTATTTATCTATTGCTATAGACTTCTGGATCTAGAGAATAGCATATACTTAGTATTAGTAAAATTTGTAGCAATTGTAAGTCAGTCTGCAGGAGAGTAAATAGGGCAAGAGTTAGGGCTAACACAAGAGTTAGCGCTAACACACAAGTTGTCACAGTACAAAATATGGAAATGTTTAAGGGGGTGAATACTTAAGTAAGGCACAAAACTCTGTGTCATCAGCACAGACAGGACATTCAGATTGAACAGAGTTACATATAGACCTATATTGTGTGTAATAAAAAGCATTTGACTATATGACTATAGCAATAAAAGGAAGCCATTTAGCATGGGGGGTTAGAATCCGGCAAGGCAGTTTCCCTACTTGCCGGAAAAAGCCCCTCTGTCTATTTTGGGATTGCAAAGACTGGCACAATTCAAAATTATTTTGGAAGGTGGTGGTGACCTATATTTTGTGTAATAAAAGCATTTGACTCTAGCATTAAAGGGAAGCCATTTAGCATGGGGGGGGTAGAATCCGGCAAGGCAGTTTCCCTACTTGCCGGAAAAAGCCCCCCCATCTATTCAGGGAATACAAGGTCTGGCACAGTACAACATTATTTTGGAAGGTGTTGGTGACCTATATTGTATGTAATAAAAAGTATTTGACTCTAGCATTAAAGGGAAGCCATTTAGCATGGGGGGTTAGAATCCGGCAAGGCAGTCTACCT
>JACXGM010002384.1:0-47277 GCA_016801145.1 Umbra pygmaea
TGACAGGTTAATTGATGATAGGGCTATGCTGTTTGTCCATGTATCTACATGGTAAATCAAGAAACAGGAAAGTAAAGTAATAAGTAGTGAAGTTACTTTTCAAATGCAGTAACTAGTAAAGTAATCTCATTACAATTTTCAGAAGTAACTAGTAACTAGTAACTAATTACTTTTTTTGAGTAACTACCCCAACACTGGTTGGGAGTCGGAGCACACTGCCAGGGTTGCCAACTCTCACGCATCTGGCGTGACTCTGACGCTTTCAGAATTAAAAAAATAAGCATTTCCATTCTATTAGCTGTTTTTTTGCATAAATCACGGTTTATACTAAGTAAACAAGGACTGACATTTCTAAAATTAGAGTTAACAAAAGTGTACTCCGCGCGCAAGCACGCGCATGCGCGCGCACTGAAATTTTACCGAGTCTCACGCCAGCCAAACTCCCAAAGTTGGCAACCCTGGGACTACCTAATGGAGTACACGTTCCATCTCAACCTTCTAGCTATCTGTAGGCCTTGCATTGAACTCATGACCTGCACACATGCTGTGCACTTACTAACTTTCTCTGACCAGTTACTTCCATTACCCTTGATTGCTTACTACATTTTTTTTTTTGGTCATTATGCCTCGCTTTCTGCCGTTTCTGTTCATTTGTATAACAGAAACTAAAGATGGCTTATTCACCATTCCCCAGATATTTTCATTATTCCTCCCCTGATTTTCTCTGTGACATCATCTGATTCAGCTGGTCTCTTAAGAGATATAACCACTTTCATCATTACTCAATGCTTAGGATCTCCTCCACAGCACATTAGGCCTGCAATGTCCTTAATATACACTCACCTAAAGGATTATTAGGAACAAACTGAATCTCAGAATGCGAAAGAAAGGTGATTTAAGCAATTTTGAGCGTGGCATGGTTATTGGTGCCAGACGGGCCGGTCTGAGTATTTCACAATCTGCACAGTTACTGGGATTTTCATGCACAACCATTTGTATGGTTTACAAAGAATGGTGTGAAAAGAGAAAAACATCCAGTATGCGGCAGTCCTGTGGACGAAAATGCCTTGTTGATGCTAGAGGTCAGAGGAGAATGGGCCGACTGCTTCAAGCTGATAGAAGGGCAACTTTGACTGAAATAGCCACTCGTTACAACCGAGGTATGCAGCAAAGCATTTGTGAAGCCACAACACGCACAACCTGGAGGCGGATGGGCTACAACAGCAGAAAACCTCACCGGTACCACTCATCTCCACTACAAATAGGAAAAAGAGGCTACAATTTGCAAGAGCACACCAAAATTGGACAGTTGAATACTGGAAAAATGTTGCCTGGTCTGATGAGTCTCAATTTCTTTTGAGACATTCAGATGTTAGAGTCAGAATTTGGCGTAAACAGAATGAGAACATGGATCCATCATGCCTTGTTACCACTGTGCAGGCTGGTGGTGGTGGTGTAATGGTTTGGGGGATGTTTTCTTAGCATACTTTAGGCCCCTTAGTGCCACATGGGCATTAGTGCCACAGCCTACCTGAGCATTGCCTACCTGAGCATTGTTTCTGACCATGTCCATCCCTTTATGGCTACCATGTACCCATCCTCTGACGGCTACTTCCAGCAGGATAATGCACCATGTCACAAAGCTCGAATCATTTCAAATTGGTTTCTTGAACATGATAATGAGTTCACTGTACTAAAATGGCCCCCACAGTCACCAGATCTCAACCCAATAGAGCATCTTTGGGATGTATTGGAACGGGAGCTTTGTGCCCTGGATGTGCATCCCACAAATCTCCATCAACTGCAAGATGCTATCCTATCAATATGGGCCAACATTTCTAAAGAATGCTTTCAGCACCTTGTTGAATAAATGCCATATAGAATTAAGGCAGTTCTTAAGGCGAAAGGGGGCCAAACACAGTATTAGTATGGTGTTCCTAATAATCCTTTAGGTGAGTGTACACTCTAAAAACAAATAGTTCTAAATGCACAAAAGTGGTTCATGGCTTGTAATCATAGGGGAACCACTTTAGGTGCCTATCTTTAAAAATGGTGCTATGTTGCACCACTACTTCTTCAGCGGTTCTTCAGTGGTTCTTCAGCGGTTCTTTGGGGTGGTTAAGGTGCTATATGGAACCTCTTATGTTTCTACATAGCACCATTTTTAAAAGATAGGTGCTATATAGCACTTAAAGTGGTTCCCTATGATTACAAGCCATTAACCACTTTTATTGCTATTTAGAACCATTTGTTTTTAGAGTGTATGCAAATGCACAGATACTGTGCTATATAGCAGTTTGGGAAATAACTGTTAAATCTCACTAATCTCAGTATCTCCATGTATACCTGTAATTTGGAAACTTTGAAAAAATATATAAGATCATAATAAAATATAACAATAGGTAAAAAAACATACTTATCTGAGAGATATCCGAATATAACTGAACCGATTGTGACTCCAATAAAGAAGTATGTAGCAAGGGCCTGGTTTAAATTCTTGCTGTCACACACCAAATCCCACTGTGGACAAAGAAAAAGATTATAAATCTGAATTGACAGCTAGTTCCACCAGGTTCCCTCAAATTGTAACACCACATACAATGAAGAAATTCACACTGCTGACCCAAGTAAAATCGAGCTGTTCTGGTTCCGTCAGTTTTATTTCATATACTGAACTGTACCTACAAAAAAATATCTAAAAATACCTATAAAAATATCATTTTTTTTTTACAAAATGTCAGAACCATTGGTTGTACAGGGACAAGCCAAAAGAAACAGTAACACTTAACAGTTATTAAGATAGCTTGCTTCTGCTAGTACAGCTGTTTTGTTTTACCTGGAACATGCACTAACCGGCAATTTTGTGACATCTACAGCCTACACTGAGATTAAAAAAAGGTGTCTGATTCTGTTGTTTTGGTGGCACTGCCTGGGAAAAAGTGATTTTAACAACATTGTAGATAGTGATGAAAACTGAGACAGTTGACAATGCGTCATACACATTGGACAAAAATGCAGAGCAAATTGAAGTGCTAGCAGGGGGATCCTTGCTTAGATGAGACAACAGTTCCACAGAAGGGGCATGTGATGTCAGCAGGATTTATTTTTTTAAAGTGAAGTGGCGTGACGCTGCTCTCGGACAGACCATATTCACCCATGGGGCAACCTTGAAACTGTGTTATCTCTGCATGCTTCTCTGAGAAATAATGAACGTTTTGTTCCATGCTCTTGAGTTTTGCTACAAGTTTGTTCTGTAATAATAACTGGTTCTGACCATTTACTTGAGAAGAGTATAAATACCACAGAAAAGGCATATAGTGCATTGATGTGTGTCTGTCCCTCTCACACATGCTTTTGGTGTGATACATGCTTTTGGTGTGATACTGCCCTGCTTGCAAGCATTAACCCTTTACTGTTCTTGCTGCAAAACAACCCATTGTGTGCTCTACCAAACGGTTGAGTCGAACATTAAAGGGTTAAGACAATAAAGAGAATGAAAATACCATTATTTGTTTTTCTAAGTGTGCTTTTTATTTATCCTTGGTCAACATAGAAAACGTCCATTACACTTGTCAAACAAAACTTCTTCCTTGCCCTATTTTTCAGTAAGTACGTATTTCATATTTAAGACTCAGTCAATGTACCTTTGTAAACAAATATTTAACAAAATGTTAAGAGTTAAAAAGTTGGAGTTAATAATATAAACACATGGCAGGTACCCTAGCAGTGAAAGCATCTAACCAGCAATTACCTAATGGGCTAATTTTACGTACACAGATTAATCCTTGTCTTGGACTAAATAATAAAGTTGACTGGAAATCTCCATTGATCTTTCTTTTTAGTCCATGAATAGACCTAAACCTTGTCCATGAAACCGGCCCATAGAGTTCTAGATTAAATATACAGTAATAGTTGGTAAAAACGTTTATCCCAATTACTCCCAGGGCGCCAAATGTGGCAGCCCCTTGTCCCCCTTAGAGGTTCAGTAAAAGCTGATGTCAAATTTTAATTTGATCTTGTGTTCAACTGACGACTGGTTGAATTTAGTCATCATAGTATAATTTTGATGAATAAATTGTACAATGTATGACTTACTAAGACTCATATATCCATACATTTTCATATTGTTTACCAGAAACTACCATGGTAAGAATTTACATAAACTAGATGTTCGCCAGGTCGCCGTATCAAATGAGAAACTGTTCTCATCGTGCTCACCTGGTTAAAAAATGGTAAATGGTGGACTGCATTTATATATCGCTTTTCTAACCAATGCCACTCAAAGCACTTTACATTGTCTCACACACACCTATTCATTCACTCATTCATACACTGTTGTCAGCCATGCAAGGCGCCAGCCAGCTCGTCGGGAGCCACTGGGGTTAGATGTCTTGCTCACTGACACCTTGACACTTGGTCAGGAGGACCCGGGGATCGAACCACTAACCTTTTGTTGCTAGACAACTTACTTGACCCACTATCAGTGGCTTAAATAAAAAAATAAAATTAAGCATACATTTGATACCTACAAGCAAATCAACATAACATTACAGCTACATAAAGCAAAAACTGTTTAGTGCTACCAGACCATCCCAGATCATTGTAGACAGCAGTATAATGACCTACCTGGGTGGCAGTAGTAGCTGTGAAATCGGAGTGGTCGTACACCCATCCGTGCTGACACGGCACAGAAACAGACGCATTGGTGAAATTGGCATGATCAAGGGTCAAGGGAGTGGCGAAGACCCTGCAGGAGCTGAAAGAGCCATCGGCTTCACGAGGGACCCTAAGGGCCAACACCTCTGGGTCTGCCAGAGTTTGGATACCATTTTCAGGAGTCCCGAGGGCGCAATGGTGCCGAGGTACGCTTGAGAGAAAGTTGTGCAGCAGGAAGTGCAGGGGAAGGATGAGCCGGGGCAAACAGAGCAAGAGAAGAACAAGAACCTGGAACTTGGAGAATCCACCCACTTGGTCCAGTACCTCCTCAAACCTCATCCTGGGAACATGTGTAAGTGTGCCTGTGTAAGCCAGATAAAGATGTCCCTCTTTCTCCTCCCCTTCATTTATTCCTCTATTTATTTCCTTTTCCTCTCCTTCTAATCTCTGTCTGTTCTTTCCCAGGAATAGACATCTTTCAGTAAGAAGTACTGATCCGATGGAGGGTGTTCGTTCTTGAGGGTTGTATGAGTGCAAATCGAGGCTTTTTAAAGTTCAAAGTTAATTATTTTATTGGTTTTACGTTAGATAGTGGATGTTGTGAAATGTGTAAGTTGAGTATGAAACAATGTGTGAAACAATGTGTTACTTAATATCAGTTAAGACAAAGTCCCCAGGTACATTTAATAATTTACAGAAACAATTATAAAAATAGGCAATAATATAACCCTGTTTTTATCTCAAAAATAAAACTCCTTTTAACACACAAGACACTTCTTTGTTGCAACGATAGCTGTTCATTAGACTTTCTCAGGTGATCAGTAGTGAGTGAAAAAAACAATTGCTCTGACTGGTGCTCACCTCTATTACATGAAAAAGAAAATATATTAAGTAGTTTTTATTCAATACATTCTCACCTGGTGGTAGGAAAATCCATTGTATGTAATCATGTTTTACTAGTTTTAATGTCCTGATCAGTCAGGATGGGTCCGTGTGTTTATGGATAGTTGCTTTTCCCTTTCATCACAGAATCGTAAAAGAAGAGAATGTACAGTTTCATGTGCATTGCCCGATAGCTACATTCCATATGTTGTGCACTGGAAAAAAGACAAATGGTAATGTAGTCAGGCCAAGTAATTTGTTTGAATGATATTCATATTTAATATAATGAATGTATTATAATCCTTATCTACTGCAAAGAACACAGTGTTTTTCAATTGAGATGCATATTTAGGAAAATTGTGCATTGTCTCTTTAAAATTTCCAATTTGGGATAATACAAAACCAAGTTTAACTCAGTAAAGAGATAAAGGGAAAATAAACAACATGAGTTAAACATACAGTTACAGAACGAAATGGTATTTGACTCCTAGTAATGCTACTCTAGTTACTGGAGATAAATGGAGAACAAATTTATGTGTTCACAGTGCCTGTTTATTGCCACCAGTAGGCTACACGCTGATTGTGTCCTGGCAAAACTTACACATGTAAAAAAAGGTGAAGACATCCAAAATATGCATGCTCATCGAGGGTTAATGCACATTGGACATTTTCTGTGACAATATGCACATTTCAAATTGGAATAACTGGCCAGAATATATCTTTAAAATGAGACAATCGTTGAGAAAATGTTGCACGTCAAAAAAGCTGGCCGATGCCCAGCTTTATGCAAATGAATCCATTCAACGCAACGTTCCAATAGAAGTAGGGCACAGAGGGGAAGGCTCGCCGTGGGCCCTTTCTTGTAGATGTGGCAAACATGGAGAAACTAATTGCGGCTGTAGCCCACAGCTGTACTTGAGAAACGCCCATCAACATACAAATTGAGCGAGGTGTCGCAACACCACGCGCCAGTCGTGTCGAACAAGTAAATCTGTACCACCAGATATGTTGTTGCTTGGATAGATTTCCTGCTCTCAACTTCAGCTTTCCTCCTTGCTCTCAGGCTGCTTCTTCGCGCTTACAAATCTTCTCCTCACAGATTTTTTCTGTGCTCTCCGATTGTTTGTGTTACAATGCTATCAAAATTCCCCAACCAACAGAATACCATCTGTAGTGTTGACCAATGAAATAATCCCTGCCCTATTGAGGGTGCATTCATTTTACTTTAAAAAATGAATGCGAGTACTATACCTCCACGGCTCCTCCACTCCCGCCTTCCAGATGTTTTTGTAAAGAAGTACTTCCTTGGCTTTATTTCAACTTTTGAAATAAAAAGGCGAGTTGTACTTATTATCAATAAAGTAACTGAATGAAAGTGTATTAACTTCAACAGCCCAACAGAGAAAGTGTCTACGTGCCTGGAGATCCTGCTGAACATGCACACAATTATTTTTTAGTCCCTCTTGCGAGAGTCACTCATAGTACGGAAACACTCTATGGTCAGACCAGTTAAACGGTACCACGATCTAGATCCCCCTTCTTTAGCTTTGGCTCCCGAATATGAAACATTGAATCACATGCTAGTGCACTAACAGCAATTTTATAATAGAAACGCAAATGTGATCTGGTTTACATAAAATGAACTCTGCGTGTGTCCCAGAACTAAATTTGAACATGCATTGTTAACAGAATGAAACATTATGTAGATCTCAAAGAGCAAGGTGTTGTTTCTGGCATTTTAGATTCGGTAGACTTGAGTGGTTCAGTTGTATTTGGCCTAGAGACCCTGCAGGACATAGTCAGATACATGGGAGTGGCAGCTTGAACTGTGTTTCTGGCTTGCGGATCCACATGTTGCTGGGATACACTGGTGGGAGGCTTTTCTGGACTTAGTTGTCCATTACACTGTTCTGGTGGTGTTTGTTTAGTTGTTTCAGTCCCTTGTAATTTGTCCACGTCTGCATTGGGTGTGTATCCACCTGTGTTTAATTCTTCAGTGTATGTGGTGCTCAGTGAAGGCTGTGGCTCCATCACTGGCAGGATGTGGCATCGGTTACACCTGTATTCCTTCCCTTCAGAATCCACCACATATTAGCGTGGCTCATCACACTTTCACTTCACAATTCCCACTTTGTCATGTCCTTTTTTTGTTTGGTGTCTTATCACCTGATTTAGTGCCATGGGGCATAGTGGTTAGAGAGAGAGAGAGAGAGAGAGAGATGGTGAGGTGAGCAGGGGAGACAGCATTGTCAAGGACCTATCAGTAATCTTTATTGTTTGCTCCCTTTTTTGTTTTAAATTTAAAAAGTTTAATTGGACCGTTTATTATTTTCATGCAGTTAATCACAAGAGATTTTTAAACAGCTGTTCATTCCTGTTTCTGTTGTGTGCAGAATCTTATTTCAGTGGATGTGATGACGTCATAAATATGTTAATTAGCGTATGACGTCATCTAGCGACATTTGGCTACTTTTTGAGCAGGCTTTAGCTACTTTCCATTGAAAATAGTTGGCAACACTGGCCGCAAATGTGACTGAGGGGTTAGTGTGTAGGTAGAAAAGAGAAATGTATTTCCTATGTATTTTTATTTTTTTACAGAAAGTAACATTCTGTAATAGACCACATTTCAAAGGAAAACCTGATAACATTTTAACTATATCAGCCAGCGCATGGTGACACAATGTTAACAAACAGGTATGCTAATGATCAATGACATAATGCACTGATGGAACCAACCTGATGAACTAAAACAGAAGTGGGTGGAAAAGGAGATAAACTGGGTGAAGGACAATCAAACCAAAAGGTGAGGGTGTGAAAATGTTTCACTGTTTTCTGTTCATTAGAATATACTGTACATTTTAGGAACTTTTATTACTATATTATTAAAAGCATTTTACGTTTATAAAGTTTTTGTCATATATCCAGGGAATCAGGACTGAGCCATGGTTGGATTGTCATCACCTGGTGGCCAGGCTTGGACATATCCATATTACTGAGAACTTGTCTTAGTCCTTGTGAGTCACTAATTATCACTAGCCGATCCTTGTTAAATAATCTATGTCTGTATTAGTATTCCCCTCTGGTTGTTGTTCATTGTGTATATTTGTGGAGTGTATCCCTGTAGCGTGTTATAGGTAGGGCAGACTACTAAATCTACATGTGTTACCAAGAGTGCCTTTGCCACATTATTTTGTGTCGTAGGTGATATATGTGGGGTAGTATAGATCCTAGGCGTATGCACAGTAATAGCAACCGCGTATACACCACGTTCTAAGTATAGTAAGCTAGTAAGGTCGTTGTGCAGATCTCTCCCATCTGGTTTGTCAGTCCCTCATGCTAACTTTACTGTCCTAATATACACCATGACAGAAGACTCTTGCATCAAAATTGTTACAGTTTAAGTTAAAGATGCCTAAGTCTTTTGCACAGTACTGTACATCTTGTTCTGGTTAATTTAAAACAATTACAAAATTTTGTTTCAAACAGATAAGACAAATAGGACACTAGAGTTGAGTGACACTACTGTTTCAACAGGAGAAAGTATAAACCATCAGGGAGAGAACATATTGGTGGTTCAGGACAACAGTTTAACCAAGGGGTTAGACATGGTCCTTTTTAAGGTTAATCAAAAGCCAAATGCTAAGTACAATGTTTTAAAGGTAAATCAATTATTAGCACATAAGACAGATCTGTTGAGACTCAATATTGCTTCAGCACTTAGATTAGACAAGGGGGGGGGGTGTATGGCTAGACAAGGGCGGGTGTATGGCATCAGTTAGGAGCTTAGTGGGGTTGTTCCTGAAACAAACTACAGGGTGAAAATAATTTAAGTTGCCCGCGAATCTCTCCAAGGTGGTGGGGTTGCAATCATTTATGACACTGATCTAAAAATTACACTAGAAAAATTAACTTGGTTTTTGTCTTTTGAGGTTCTAGTCATGAAATCTATGTGGCTTACTCAATCACTTTTCATAGCTACTATCTACACGCCACCTGGGCCATACAGTGTTTCTTAATGAATTCCCTGAATTCTTAACCGTTCTAGTAGTCATGGCAGAAAAAAAATATAATTTGTGGTAATTTTAACATTCATATGGAGATTTCAAATGACCATCTCCAAAAGGCTTTTAGAGCAATAAATCACTCAGCGTGTCACAGTATGTTTGTGTGGAGGAAAGGAGACCAGAGGAGGAAGGAGTGTTAAGGGGACTCCTTTGATGTTGTGGCAGTTTGTTTGTGTATGATTTATTATATTAATTTAGTTGTTTAAAATTGGTGTTATTGTGTTCACCTCGTTATGTGTTGTAAAATATGAAGACGTCATTGTTGAACCAGGCATACTCTGTATTTTACTTTTGCATCAGTGCCAATTTAGAGCACTTGTATCTATTATACAGATGTTGTGCAGTTCCAATGAACTTTGTATTCCTACAGTACCAGCTCAGATAATTTCCAGATCATTCCGTTCATTAAATATTAACAACACTCATCCCTGCTTTGGTCTCCATTCCTCTCCTCCACACAACCATACTGTAACACAGCGGGTTTTGTCCAACGTGTCTCAGGAACTACACACTGCTATAGTCCCACAGTGGACCTTGTTTTGTCTAGTGGAATAGACAAAACAAGGTCTGCACTATAAATTCTCTGACAACCCAAAGGTTCTTGGATGTCCTTCCTGACTCTACCATACAAAAATGATGTCAAAGTGAACACATCTGTGAATGATCTAAATGAAGATTTAAATCTAACCCTGTTTTAAATAATTACCAGCCTACTTCAAATCTAACACGTCTCTCAAAAAAATGAGAAAAAGTGGTCGCCCAGCAACTCAATGCATTCTTAAAGACTAATAATACTTATTATAATACAAGTATTATCCAACCAAGGCTGTGCTTGTGTTCTTGTGCTTCTTGAACATAGTTTTCATTCTTTTTATTTTTTTATTTAACCAGGTAAGCACGTTGAGAACCGTTTCTCATTTAAAACAGCGACCAAGTTACACATGAATTACACGACAGTAAAGTACAGAAAAAGAGGAATACAGTGTGCAGATCTTCAGAAAAAACAATGAAGAAATTGTACAGGTAGTACAACAAATGTCAGCATATGGAGGTAGATATTTGGTAAGTACAGTGGCGTGGCAGTATACTATGCAGTCAATGGAAAAATTGGGTCTGAGATAGAGAGGTAGATTAATCGGAATACAAAGTGGCAGTGCAGAAATAACACTAGATCAGGTGGCATGATGACTGAGGCTGTGGGAAAGGGAGTGTGCAAAACAAACAAAGACACCTGTGTGTGTGAGTGTGCAAAACGCATTAATGGCCAAAAAGAGTGGGTGAAGTCAACATGTACATTGGACTGACAGGAGATTTCTTAGTAGTACTTTAAATGTAGTTAAAGGGACAGTGGATTCAAGCTTCAAGGATTTTTGTAGTACGTTCTAATCATTAGCGGCAGAGAACTGGAAGGAGAGGCGGCCGAAGGAGGTTCAGGCTTTTGTGCCAAACAGAGAGATATAACTTCTTGAACGCAGATTAAGAGAGGGTGATGATCTGGAGAATAATGATCTTAGGTAAGGTGGCGTTTTGCCTAGTAGACATTTGTAAATAAGATGATACCAGTGTGTTTTTCGTTGGATGTGTAGCAAAGGCCATCCGATTAATGAGTAGAGGTTTCAGTGATGGATGTTATATGGAGCATTGGTGGCAAAGCAGATGGCGCTGTGGTTAGGGTTGGGTATCGTTTGAATTTGAACGATTCCAATTCCGATTCCTTGTTTCGATTCCGGTTCCTAACGATTCTCGATTCCGATTCTTTTAAGAGGCAGGGTCAAAAACGTTTAGAATATTTTAAATGAGCTAGCTAACCAATGGTCTTTCTGAAAGAAATAGCCTGTCCTTCTCCATCAATTTAAATTCTATTAACTTTTAACTTTTTATGAACTTTACTATGAATTACAATGTAAATCTATGAACGCAAAGGATACACATGTCAATCCTTGACCGTCTATGGGAAATTCTCAGAAAAAGGACTCAGTACTTGGTTGAAATTCGGAGGATCCTTGACATTGGAACAGTCCTTCAATGGACTTCGATGACATAGCATCCTCGAAATTCTGGCTTCGGAGGATCCTTCCTTGACATTGAGAAACAGACCAAGTTAGACTTGTTCGGTTATGCCAACACTTCCGGTGTACGCTTCTTCGTTGGTGTTCAGCCGTTTCTTTTTCCGGTCGGCGGACTGTGAATCGAAACTAGGAATTGAAATGTAAACTTTTGAACGATTCCGGGAAGCCAATCCTGGTTTTAATTTTGGAGTGGAGCTAGTTGATGTGGGTCTGGAAGGAGAGTGAAGAGTCTAATCAGACCCCTAGGTATTTGTATTTGTCTACATATTCCAAAACAGACCCGTCAAGGGTGATGTTTGTAGTGCTGCCTTTGATACCATTTACCACAACATTCTTCTAGACAGATTGGAAACCCACAGTATATCAAGCTGTGATGGCATGGTTCAGATCTTATCTTTCTGAAAGATATCAGTTTGTATCTGTGGATGGTCTGTCCTCCAAAAAATCTAAGGTATGCTTTGGTGTTCCTCAAGGATCTGTTTTGGGACCGCTATTGTTCTTACTATCGATTAATGAAAGCATTTTTATTCTCATTCGGTGTCCTTATGGCAACATGAGTGCCGTCAATAGCACCGATTACATTTGGGAAACCGGACATAGCTGCAAATTGTGCTTTTTTGTTTGCCTGTTCACCCGCCGTGTACGGAAACTTCATGTAATTATGCGACAAGCCTATTATACCGACCAACACGCCTGGCATAACCCGGCTAAGGGTTGGCTGAGATATCCCTGACCAGTCAGTCAATTCGATCTGGAGAGTGCCAGTCGCTAGATATCCTGTTATGAGTGTTATGAAAGGCGCCACTAAATAATATGCATTATTAGGCTATTATTATCTTCTAACAGTGCAAGATCAGCATTTGTGCATCATTATGCTTTTTGATGGCATGGCTTATTATAACCATCAATTTGATTGTATCTGATAATATACATATGTCGGTATTAATCTAATTGTAAATGGGAAATAGTTCTGCACAAAGGGAATTTCTTTCACCTTTCAAAATGGTTAAGACGTGCGTCATGATGAAACCCATTTATTAAAAATAAAATGTGAAAAAACGAACTAAATGCATATAAATTAACACTATGTTTCTGTATCTGATTATGACATTTATACTTTGAAAACAATATTCCCCAATGGACAATAAAGACTAGCTATTATCTAACTATCATCATCTATTTACCTATCTCCGACGGACAGAGACATCGACAATATCAGTTTTAAACATGATTTTGTTCTGTTTATCGTATTATTTATGAGGATGAATTATATAACATGCCGATAAAATTACAGAATATATTTTAGAGTTTTTAAATATGGGAGCTGAATTTCTGATTGGGTTATTGCATGTCATGCCCAAAACATCTATGAATTAATGAAGACACTTAATACAACCCAGTGGTGTAAAGTAACTAAGTATTAATAAATAGTCTGTGTCACGTTTGCAATTTGTTTTGTTTGTGTTTGGGTGCCTTTGTTTTTCTCATTTCAGCACTAAAAGTTCTGTGAATGGCCATGCCCTCCCAGATGTGTTTACAAAGTTTAACTGTAGCCCCGAACTATCAGATCAGATTCACTAATGACTGACGTGTTGATTAGTAGTTGAATCCGGTGTGCTCGCTCAGTTATAGTTTAAGTACATGAACTGGCTGGTGGCACCTAAGATGTTTGAGAACCACTGTCCTACAAAGGTTTATGAAATATTTCCCCAAACATTTGGGTTCAGATTATGGCTTGACTACTTTGAAGTTAAAACGTATAGTATATAGGTACTGTATCACAAGTTCAAAGGGATGGTTCATGTTAAATGTGATGTAGGGAGACAAATAATAAAGCTTGAAGAGAGAAAGAAAACAATTTCTGTCTTTTTTCCTCTCTTTGTACTTTTGTACTTTTACTTTTGATACTTTTGAGTACATTTTAACACCAGATAAATACTTTTGATAATTAAGTACATTTAAGATGAGCTACTTTAAGACTTTTCCTTAAGTAGTTTTCTTATGGGTGACTTTTACTTTTACTAAAGTCACTTTTAGGATCGATATCTGTACTTTTACTTAAGTATGGAATTCAAGTACTTTTTACACCACTGGTACAACCCTTTTAGACCATGCGCCCAGCGCATGGACCCTTTTATCCACTGTCAGAATTTTCAATAGCCCCCATAGTCTTGTGTAGCTAGACCTTCAGACTGACAACATGAAAGTCTGGACTCAATGTGATCTTGTGGATATGTAATACCTCTTATTCTTGTGGCATTGAACAATAAAAAAGGTCTGGACTCAATGTGATCTTGTGAATATGTAATACCTCTTATTCTTGTGGCATTGAACAATAAAAAAGGTCTGGACTCAATGTGATCTTGTGAATATGTAATACCTCTTATTCTTGTGGCAGTGAACAATAAAAAAAAGGTCTGGACTCGATCACAGTGTGAAGTATGCACAGTTGTGATTATGCATATTGTGTTGTTAATTCTGAGCGCATGATGCTGTCCAGTGTGCTGTTTTATACACATCACTCACACTACCATCGTCCGCATCATGAGCACAGTTTCCTGCATTAGGCTACTTTTAATCCATTACATAATCAATATGATTTTGATGTGGTGTTCATTTTAATCATTTATTTTTAGTGTGAAGTATGCATACATTTTTCAATTTTTATCATTTAGCAGATATTCTAATCCAGAGTGATTTACAGTGAGTTCATACATTTGGAGAAACTAGGTGAAACAACCACAACTTAGTATTAAGAGCATTCACCATATGAAACAATGAACAGTCAAAAACAGTGCTAGAAAATATCAGTGCCAGACAATATATATGAAACATTATGTGTTAAGTGCTAGAGAAGGATCATTCAGCGAATTCGAGCTTCAACTGGGAGCCAGTGGAGTGTGTGTAGAAGTGGGGTGACGTGGGAGAACTTGGGAAGATTGAACACCAGGCAGGCCGCTGCATTCTGAATGAGTTGAAGAGGTTTCATGATGAACGCCGGGAGTCTGACCAGGAGCGAATTGCAGTAATCCAGACATCAATGATGACAAGTGCCTAGATGATTACCTGGGCTGCTTCCTAGGTGCGGTAAGGTCGTGCTTGGCAAATGTTGTAGAGAATGAACCTGCAGGAACGAGTCACAGCCTTGATATTTGCAGAGAACGAGAGGATATCATCCAGGATCACACCAAAGTTCTTTACACTCTGGGATGGCGACACTGTCATGGGACAGACTCTTCCATGGGACAGACTATCCCATGGAAGAGTAGCTCAGTCTTGTCAGGGTTGAACTTGAGATTTCAAGTTCCTTCACATTCTTGGGTTTGCACTTATTAACTGCCCTCTTCAACTCAGCCCACAGGTTTTGGATTGAATTGAGGTCCGGCGATTGAGATGGCCATGGCAGAACACTGATTTTGTTGTCACAGAACCATTTTTATGTGGATCTTGATGTATGTTTTGGGTCATTGTCCTGTTGGAAAATCCAACTACGGCCAAGTGCCAGCCTTCTGGCAAAGGCAACAAGATTGTCAGCCAAAATTGTCTGATACTTGATGGAATTCATTATGCCATCAATCTTGACCAGTGCACCTGGACCTCTGGTATTAAAACAGCCCCAAAACATCACTAACCCACCAGAATATTTCACTGTGGGTATGAGGTACCTCTTTGTTTTGATGCCATACATGCCCATGCTGTATCTGACCAAAACTTTCAATTTTGGTCTCATCTGCCCAGAGCATCTTCTTCCAGTCATAATTTAAATTACTTTTGGCAAACTCCAACCGTGTGCGTCTGTGTCTTGGGGTCAGAAAGGGCTTTCTTCTGGCAACCCTTCCAAAGAGGCTGTGGTTTTGGAGGTGGCGTCTGATGGTGCTTTTTGAAACCTGGTAATTCCAAGATGCCACCAAGTCCTGCAATTCTTTCACAGTGTTTCTTGGGGATTTTGTTGCTTCTCTCACCATCCTCCTCCCTATGCCCGGGGGCAAAATGCACAAGTGTCCTCTACCATGAGGTTTTCAACTGTTAAATATCTGTAGATTAATTTATATATTTCCCTGGTATTTTCAATCATTTGTGGATCTTCTTGTAGCCATTACCAGATTTATGATCGTCTACAATCCTCTATCTATTTTAAACTGCCAGTTCTTTTGTTTTCATCATGGTGTTGGATGACAAAAGGATATTGCATGCGTGTTACCTCATTTTTTTACCCTAGTGGAACAGGAAGTGATGTACTGGCTCAATATAGTTCCTTAAAACTTAGACTAACTTAAATAAGTGGAATTTAATTCCTGGTTTTATTTTGGTAGATGTTATTTACAATAATCTTTAAGGGTACCATTGATTGTGAAACCTTGATTTGGAGGACATTGATTTTTTTAATTAATAAAGGATTTTGGTTGGTTCCATTGATATATTAATAATAAAATACAGTATTTATTTTGTTGGTATTTTGAGTTTTTCTATTATTGTATTGTTTATATATTTTACAGTATTGTGTGTGCATTGCCAGTCAGGGGTGCCAGTAATTTTGGAGCCCACTGTATACAGTATACAGTTTTTATACTGACTGCAAATAAGTTTGCATTTCCCACACCTGTGGCAATTTAAATTGTAGTTAATGTCAGTGTATAAGTAGTCAATGAGTTTGTTAACTCTCACATGAATGCACTGAGCAGGCTAGATACTGAGCCATGGGGAGCAGAAAAGACTTGTCAAAAGACCTGCATAATAAGGTATTGGAATTGCATAAAGTTGGAAATGGACATAAAAAGATACCCAAAGCCTTGTAAATGCCAGTCAGTACTGTTCAATCACTTATTAAGAAGTGGAAGATTCTGGGATCTCTTGATACCAAGCCAAGGTCAGGTGAACCAAGACAGACTTCAGACAAAACTGACAGAAGAATTGTTTGGTATACATAGAAAAACCAACAGGTAACCTCGGGAGACATGCAGGCTGCTCTGAAAAAAGAAACGAGTGACGAGACCAAAATAGAGCTTTATGGTCACAACCCTAAGCACTACTGTATGTTCGGAGAAGAGTTAACAAAGCCTATAGTGAAAATAGTACCCTCCCCACTGTGAAGCATGGTGGTGGCTCACTGAAGGTTTTGGGGGTGTGTGAGCTCTAAAGGCATGGAGAACCTCGTGAAAATTGATGGCAAGATAAATGCAATATGTTATTGCACAATACTGGCAGACAATTAGCATTCTTCTGCAGGAAAGCTGTGCATGGGTTGCTCTTGGACTATCACAAACGACTGCACGTTGTCATTGATAAAGGGGGCAATACAATGCATTGAGAACTGAGGTTATGCAGACTTTTGAATGGGTCATTTCATTATTTTCTTTGTTGCCATGTTTTGTTTTATGAGTGTGCCATTCTGTTATGACCTACAGTTGTATATGAATCCCATGAGAAAAAAAAAAATTGTTTTGCCTCCTCACTCATGTTTTCTTTAAAAATGGTACATCTATCACCAATTCTCCAGGGGTATGCAAACGTTTGACCACAACTGTATACACAGAGGAGTGCAATGAATCGATGTCCACATAGGGTAGACTAATGTGGAGTGTGGTGGACCACGCGCCATTGCCCAGGACTCCTGATTCTCCTTCCTTGAAATTGATCCTTAGCAGCATGCCAAATCTGACCAAGAGGCCTTTGTTAGGCAGTGGGAGGGGAAATACAGACCAAACATCACACCTTCATATGAATGAAGATGAGGAGGGTAAAACGCAAATGTGCAACATGGAAAATGAAGGTACATGACATGGAGCCAGAAAAAACTGAATGTCCCAAGTCTATTTAATAAGCCCATACAGTATCTGACTTGTGTGTCGACATCAGTATCAGTCTCTTTGCGCACACTCTTAAAAAAGTGTTCTTTTTGTTGGCTGTTCCCATTGGAAAACCCTTATATGGTTCCCAGAAGAACCATTTAGGGTTCCAAGTGGAAGCCTTTTGGGTACTATTTACAATCCTTAGTGGAAAGTGTTCTATGTTACAAAAAAGGGCATTTTTTTCTTCTTACTTTAAAAAAGAATTTAAGAGTGCATATTAAACTCCTAAATTTTTTTAACAACTTTAATGTTAGTTATTGAAAATTATATTTAGAAAATGAAGAACTGGCTACTAGAGAAGTATTATGAGAGTTAGCATAAAGCCCTGGATCGGAGTTAAGGTTAGCTACCAACCTTGATTGGTTTTTGGCATACTAACAGTGTCTGCCCACTAGGCAAATGATGTGAGATGAACATTTTTCTGGTTGAAAAGACATTGAATAGAAGTTGAAAATACATGTTTCAAATGATTTTGCTCAGCTGTGGGACTTGTAAAGGGCTGTGTCAATATGCTCAGCACTGTCCAGGATGAGAGGGGGGATGTCAGAGATGATTGCCTTACGATGCTGCATTCTACTGGCTCCCTGTTTTGCGCCAGGGGCCTCTAAGATAAACTGTGGTCATTGGCTGGAGATGGCGTTCTTGTAGGTTGATTCTCTCAAGCCTGCTGAGTGTTTCTGTACAGAAGAACGGGGTTAATCACATTTCCTAGCTTCAATGTCATACATGTACTACTGTGATCTGTATCTCTGTTTTCAAGCAAACACGCGCTTTTCCCAAAGATGAAGGCGTTGGCTGAGACAATGGATGGACAATTGTGTCAAATGCTGCTCTCAGATCAGCATTCTAATTCTAGGTTTTAACTAATTTTTCAGTTTCATAATTTCTTAGTTTCTCAATGCTTGATTAGAAGGATAGAATGAAAAAAATTAAAATAGACCAGTCCAGGGATGAAATATGTTATATATTTGGCAAAAAGTGTAGAAATGAAAGAAATGAAGTTTAGCTCAGTGCCCTGTAAATGTAGCTGCTTCTACACAATGCAAACACTCAACATGGCCTTTCCATGACCATTCAACTCCTTGTCAAAAAAAGAAAGCAGGCATGTGCCAACATTGTTTTTACAAAACAAGAAAAACTAAATCTACAGCTGTTTTTAGATAAAAAATAAAGATGTCTTTTTCAAGATCATATTATATACAGTCCTTCGGTAAGTAAATGTAATTAAACACCCATAAAATATGATACAATGCATGCCCATTGTTGACTTAACAAGAAGGCCAGAAATAGTAGTTCTGTATTTAATTAGTGGAGAGAGTAATCAACCTCCATTTGTGTCATTTACCCAAGACCATATATATTACAGAAGACTACCTTTAAACACATCTGGAACTAACGGTCAATTTTGGGAATGATTTTGACATGTGCATTCAATAGAAATAGGGCCCACACAACTCACCACTTGATGGTTCTGGAAATGAAATGGACATGCATCACAAACATTAAAACAATATTGATGGATATCTTGCAAAACATAGTCTTTGGGAAAACAGTATTTGAAATGAGTAGAAAATCTTTTTTTTATATATGTATGGATGAAAACTAAACAATCTTACTGTTGTTTATGATATGGCACTTTTTTAAACCAATTGCTAATCTGCAGAAAAGGTTCACCACACATACATTTTATCAATAAATGAATACATTAATGTGAAGTCGTATTTCCCAAACCTGATTATTTGTAAAGAGTGGACAGAGGGTGTGAACCTGTGGGTTGGGAATTACAATATTTGAAGATTGAGACTTTCCAAACCTTTATCCACCAAATCAAACCAGTTTGTGATATCTGTATAATGCAATTTCAACCAAGCAGAACATTTAAGATTGAATATATCTGTATCAGTGTGAGACATTTTTGTGTTGAGAAAGTTTACAACTTGGCTGTCTAATGCTTTATGGTGACCTATTTGGTTTAAAAGGTGCAATTTGCAGAATTTGAGACATAATAACAGAACTACTTTCTCTTTCATGTGACCAGCTTACAAAAGCTGTAATATATGCAGTTCTTCACACAAAAACCTGGCCTAAATATATATTTAATATAATAGTAAATATGGATGGCCATTGACAAACCCTGTGGAAGCACAACTCTTATTCCTAATTGCAAGTCCTGTTCAAATCGTAAAATATGCACTGAACTTTCCAATCAAAACTGCATTTTAAAATATAAAAATGAGCACCCTTGAGCAAAATTGTTGAATAGTCTTCATTAGTCATCCTCATAATCTTTCATTCAAAATATTAACAAAAATCAAACCTTTAAAGGGGAACAATGAAAGATTCTATAAATTGTCTATGTTCCTAAATTGTTTGAAGTAATTATTTGACCGTCTGGCTGATCAGTTAGCTCTCTTACTCAGGGAGACCAGGGTCGAGCTACAGTTGCCCGAGTGCTAAGTCTGTATGTTATATGGCACTGTGCAGATGAATGCATTTCATACAACTTTGTGAAATAATTATATTTTGCATGAAACACAAATGTTCTTTCACAAAGAAAATCTCAAAATTGTAAAGCCCAACTGCTTTTCAGGGAGGATTCCAGATTCAGAATTTATCATTGATAGAGTGGTTTTATGTTGTGTTTAGAAACTACTGAAGGATTTAGAAGATTGCATTTTTTAAACTTGAACAGGCCCTGGGGCTGGGAAGAACTAAGAATCTGGCTTTTGTTCCACATCGGCATAGATGTCATGGATGATCAACAGTTTCATCATTAGGACACTGATATAATGGCTGCTGAAGATTAGGCTTTGTCATTGTATGTGAATAATTAATTATAAATCACAAATCAGACATTTGCAAGATTAATAAGGTATTGAATATATATTTTAACCAATTTAATACCACCATCGGAAAAATGAAAATCACTGCGTGTTCTAAAACTTAAATACACAAGTAGTTTATTTAAGAAAAAAATTGTTTTCTGGTAAAACTTATTTTTACTTCACCTAAGGTTTAGATTTTTGATAATATTTTGAATGAAAGATCAAGGTTTCAATCCGTGAAATTCTACACAGTGCACCTTTAAATACATTTTTTAGTATGCAAAACCTTAACATACAGTATGGTAAACGTTTAGTAACCAAAAACAATTCAGTGTGCCAGAGAGCCTCTTTATGCATAGCACCATGCTAGGGTGGATCTTTGTGAAATAGACTGAAAGTTATTTGGCTGGAAGCTCATGGAGATAGTTCTGTATGGTTTCCATTTGTAAAAGTTATTGTCACCGTCTTCTTAAATCAAATGATCAAGGGAGATCATTCCAGACTCCACAGAGGTTAGCTAACCCTGTTCAGTTTCAATTTGGGAAGGGATGGGAACTTTTTTATGCATTGAGACTCTATGAGGAGGAGCGTACACATTTCTACCCCAACTGAAAGTGTACATTCACTATCTTGTGGCAGCCATCTTGTCCCTTGTGCTTTGTTTTGCTTTGGTAGGACCCATGGATTTGGCTCGGACTCTGGCAGGCATAGTGGAGGACGCCTGTTTAGTAGGGTCATGTGAGTTTGCCCTTTGCATGATTGTAGTGGTAGCTTTAGTTCTTGCCTGGAGTACAGGTGGAGTGGTGGGATGGATGGAGAGGGCATGTCTGGTTGTATGGGAACGCTGGGGGGAGGGGCTATCTGTCCTGCAGTGGGATGTGCTAAGACTGCGTTGGGTGCCAAAGACGCAGCGCAGTGGCATTCGGGGGCTGCCACAGGGCTGGGAGGAGACAGGACTGGACCTTGGGCAAGAGGAGGAAGAGCCAGTGTTCAATGATCTTGACTGGCCTTGGAGAGTGCTTAATCCTATTTTTGGAATTTGGAGCCTGAAACAAGAACAGGTGTTACAAGATTTATTAATTAAGCCTTATATGTTTTCACAAAACCTTTCCATATCAAACTAAGTTTACATTGTAATTAGGGCTTCCATGTTTTTTATTTTAAATATTTATTTTCATGTTTCTTGAATACATTAATTCTTTTTGTTGCCTTCAATATTTATAACACAAATTACATACTGTACCTTATTACCGGTGGTTCGAGATGTAATAAAACTAGTGATTTGTATTGGCTACTGTAAGCCTAATACTATAACCTACATTATCTGTACTGGCCACATATTTTCACACTGTTCATCACAGATTAACATTGTCTGGCATCCATGACTAATTGTCACTTTATTTTCCTGCCTATCATTAACATATTCCCCAATACATACTGTACTTATGCTTACACAATAGGCTAAGTCTTCAATGCTGTTCGAGTATATTGGGCCGACAAACTAAAATATTTAAACTTTTAAGCAAAGCGTAAATAACAGTTCTGGTAAAATGATCAAAACCTTGAAGGACCACTCACTCAATGCTAAACAGATGTCTTTGCATGTTTTGTCATTCTGGTTTTCACCACTTCTCTTCAACTGTCAGTCAACTACCTAACCAGCTAGCCCTCATTTCTTGTTCTACATGACGTGACATGCTTGATTGTAGCCTACCGTACCTACAGTATTAGAAACTAATTATTTTGTTAGAAACGTACTGAAATAAATTATCTTGAGGACCTATGTAATTCAGTTTAGATAATTGATACTACAGTGAAATAATTAAAAAAATAAAATCTGTTATAATTATATTGTTAAATGGAAATATTCTGTTTTTTTCTGTGATTTTGAAATAAAACCCAATGTCATTTGTTTGTGTCTGGAATGTGTTTTATGTGGTTTCATCAGTTTAACACGAATTCCGGAAGCCCCAATCATTATCGAAAGACATCAGACCTTTGATGAAAATGTGTTGCAAGTGTTATTACAAATGACAATTAAAGAATCAATGTTTTTTCATGTACTGTGGTAACTATGGTAACCTTATGCCTAAACACCATGTTTGAATATTATGACATTATGTTGCGAACAAGACGTAATTAAGTCTACTTACACATTACCAAGAGTGGATGCAGCTCTAGATATGCCAGATCCTGGCATTGTAAGAGGAGAGGGCACAGTGGCCACCAGCCACCCTGAGGGCCTCTTGATGGGGGTGACTGGCCTAGGGATCCTGCTACGCCACTCTCTCTGGGCCTGGTCTCTCGAAGCCTCATCATTGGCCTTCAGATGTGAACTTCTCCTGGCCAGAGACTCGTCCGAGGCATGGGTGTCTTCCTCCGAGCCAGTAGTGGATAACGTCTCAGACAACTTTCCATCACCAGAGGATAGCGAGGAGGATGTTCCAGAGGCGAGCCTCATCCAGCGCCCTTGCTGCTTCTGAACCACAAGGCGTGCAAGGTCCAGTTGTCGGGCTCTCTTTTGTACCTGCGCCCGGGCTGAGAGTGAGGCTGAACCCTCGGAGCCTGTGTCCTCTTCAGACAGTAGAACTGGGATGCGGCTTTTGATCCTCAGCCTGAGGGCAGCAGTGGGTATTTCGATATTGGACTCACCATTTATAGACAATGGCCCATTGTTGGGACTGCCAGAGGGGGATTTTTGTTCAAGAATGGCTGACGTGGTTTTCCGAACATGCTCCAAAGACTTGACAATGGCCAGTGGCGGGTGGTCATCCGCTTTGGGGCATATAACACCATTCTCTGGGGTCCCGTCTGCGACAGATTTGATTCGGGGCTCACCGGAAGGATTTTGAGATTCCACTTCCTGTTTGGGATGTCTTATCTCGTTGCATGCATCTACTTCGTGTGGTGAGACCTCCTGGGTGATGGCAGAGAGCTTCCCACGGTCACTGCATTCTTTTATGTTCTGACAACTGGAAGACATGACATTAAAATGTGAGGTCTCTGCAATGTGGACAAAGGTGCGTTCGATTTTGGTGAATGGGGGAGATGCAGGTGCAATGGGGGTGGATGGCTTCAAGTCCGACCTTAGAGAGGAGAGTCCTGGATGCTGTTCCAAAGGGTCTGGCTGGCTACCCTCCACAACGATGGGCTTATCATTCGTATTAGTGGCAGGCAGAGTCCCCAGGTCAACCTCCATCAGGGCGGGTTCCCCGCCAGTGGATGGAGACTTTCGGTTATCTCCTGGCGAGAACAGAACCAAAGTCTTAGAGCCTTCCTCCAAGTCAGGATCAGCATCAGCAGCAGAAGCATGCTCCTGGAGGCCCCTCGGATCGTCCTCAGCCATAAGTGTATCAGGAGCACCGTCTTGGCTGCGCTCTGTACTCTTCTGGCTGGCTTCGCTGCTCGACTCAGTCTTGGTTACATCGTCATCCCGTGGTCCCTGGGGCTCCTGGACTTCTTTCTCCAGTGGTAGAGCCACCGGAAAAGTTCGTCGCTGAGGAAGGGTACCGGTCAGCATGACGGTAAGGAAATCCGCCCTCTTGACCTGGAGCTGCGGGAGTATGTGGAAAAGTTCTTTCTCATTATTCTGACCTTTTGTCCTGAAGTCTGGAGAGGGCTGAGATAGGCCATCGGGCTCAATCGGCAACATGATCACCTAGAAATGTAATAAAATGAAATAAGTACTTTTGTATTGGAACAAGAGGCATGCAAAATGGCAACACATTCTAAATCTACATGTACTACAGCAGTTAGTGTTTCATTATGATTGGTTGTCCAATACATTTGTGCTAGAGAAATCCAACTTTCCCACATATCAGGTTGTAATGCCATTTCTAGAACGCATATCATTCTGAAACAAGTATTCAACAATACTGTGACATAAGCCTTTTTACATTTACAGTTACCCAGCAGTAGCACAGGTAATCTTCCTTCAATGTGCCTACATACAGTGTATGTACTTGTTTGGCTCAAAAACATAACTTCATTGTACAGTATATTCAATGTACTTGAGAAATGGCATATTTTGTTGAGTTATCAGTCTATATTGATCACATGCTGTGGGTTAAAATGTTTAGATTTTTAAGGTTTGTTGACGAGGTCATTAGATTTTTTTAACATCATACTGTATGTTGAAATTTTGTCAAAGAACAAGGAAAATACCCACCATTAACTTTACTTTGATTATGCTCATAGCTTTAATAAAGAAAGAAACAAAGGACAACATTGTTTCCCCAAACAATTTAATTTCATTTTGGATTTACACAAGCTTTTAAAGATTGTCTAGATTAGATACATTAATAGAAAAGGCACAAAAATGCAGAATTTTTCCTTTGATAGCACGAAGTCTAACATCTTCTGATTTTCAAGTGTTTCCCTTCATGAAGATTTTTTCATACACAACCATATATACACCAAGTATCTTGCATGCTACTAGAGAGGAATTTAAAACCCAGTAGGTAAACTGTCAAAAGTTGTGAATTTTCAACCTGTTTTGCTGTTAAAAACATTTTCCACCAGTTTTTTTGGTTAAAAATACATATTTTTAACTAGTTTATCCACTGGGAATGGAATAATTATTGTGTTGTTTGTACAGTGCATATGTACATATGTTTTGTTGATTTAAAAAACATTAAAATACATGCTTTTTACCTGTAAATATTACAAGCAGTCTGTACAATTCAAATGTGATACAAAAAAGCTTACATATTATGTATATCTAAAAGACACTCACGGATCACGATTGACAAATACTGCAATTTCATAATCTTTGCACAATTACAACAAATCTACTCCCATGAGCGCTCAGTTTATATTGCATGTATTTTTAATATCTGACTAATGTTAATATCTAGCAAATGAAAAAGTCAGTGTCTAACTGCATTACAGAGATCCATCAAAATGTTGTAAATGATAGTACATTCATTTAAAAATGTCCCTTTTTGTAACTGTGAGTGCATGTGAATCTACTTGTTTGTAACAATTGTGTTGGACATGGGAAAAAAACTGAAAAGTACATGAAACACATAGGACACCAAATTAAAACAATTATGTGAGAACGTGAATAGATAATAATTGCAGGTTCGTATAATATTTTTTCACCACAAATACATTGTATAATTCACCATACCCTGTTGTTCCATAAATATGGAAATATATTATCTTTTCAAATCTGGTCAAATGAAGATTACATTAAAGAAAACAAAATGCATAACTCAGTGTAAGACATGCTCATTCACACTACAAGTAGGTCACTGACTACAAATAAGTACAGTTATGATAATAACTGTGTACAATAAAACACCATGCTTGATTATCTTGAAAGTGAGAGGGGGCTTTATGTGAATATAAAATAAATGAACAGTTACAGTGGTTTTTGTGTGCTGTTATGTACAGTAGAGATGTATAACATTTTATACTGTAACTCTTAGACCAACATTATGTTTGTGCACCAACACACTACAATATTTCCAATAAGATATGTGGACCATGTCCTGTAGTTTACAGTATAGTCTATCAACAGCGTTCCAAAGCAAGCACATTTTCACACTACGTGTTAAGATATATATAATATGTGAAATAATGTTCACACGAACCGACAATCTACTGCTAACAGACATATTTTACTGTATAGCTCATTATGTTTAATTTGCATTCAGTTTAACTAAAATAAGATGTGACTAATATGTAACAGAATTATCAGAATTTGTTCATCTGCAACACCTTATTTGCCGCAAACTGGAATAGATGTTTGATCCGTGAGTATCTCTTTTAAGACAGAAAAATAATAATTTTTGTCCTTTTTTACTTACACCATGCAAATAGATTTAAAAGTAAGAAAACCTTGTATAATACAATCTCTGTAACTCAATAAAAAATGGCAATTTTTTTCAGAGTTCATTGACAACAATCAATATTCTGTTTTGATTAAGAAAAATATGGCAAATCTTTCAAAACCGACAACAAAAACAAAATTATAATTGAAATTTAATCTACTTTAAAAGCAGTCTTGAACGTGTGCAAAATTATGTTTGGAGTTAGCAGCTACTTTATTCCACACGCAACATTCATTGAGTAGTGCTCATTACGTGGTACAAAAAGACTAGCAATTATTTGCAGAAAATCACTGACCAAGCAGCAACCAATGACAGAAAGAACAATACTTTCAGAACTGAGACAATGACGACATTCAGAGAATGCTTTCTTGGTGCTACAAAGGTATTAAATGCAAAGCTTAGCTGAAGTAAAAGTGGTGCATACGTTTGTAAGGGTAGCCCTTTAACAAATTTAAAAAACATTTATGAAAATAAATCACCTTAATGAGAAGACAGAATGAAAAATTTGTATGTGTTTATGCCATTTCAGAAATACAGTAGTATCATTCCTGTTCACAAGGATTTCAGCAAAACAGAGAAAACAAAGCCAAGAGTTGAATAGTAATTACAAGAAGACATTAGCATAAACTTTCAATAAATGTCAAAAACACTAAATACATTTTTGAGTGTAACACCATTAGCTTACAGTGCAATGTGAAGCCTGTGATGCTACGCGTCAAGTATTCCTGAACTGAGGTGCAAATACTATATACAATTACTTTCTATATACTACACTTTCTTTACTTGTATAATGGCTACATCTGCAGAGCATGCTTGTTACATCCTAACGTCTACCCACTTCAAAAGTCCCATTGTTAAGGGAGAGGAAGTGGCAAAACATGATTGTAGACCTAACTGGTTCTGTCCTCAGTGTCCACCCTTCTTTCTTCATAACTCTTCTTTTCAATAAGCTTAATCTATTTATTGCGTTTCTCTTTATTTGCCATAGTAATTTCTATCAGGGCCCAACAATGCCCATGTTCTCCTGTTAAGTCCTTAATAAAGTGCAACAGTGAGGTACAGTGCTCAAGGGATAACGATGGATAATAAGCACTAAAACGGTATTTGTTGATGACTTACCTAAACACAATGTAATGCATATTTGGTACATACTGCATACTGTATGTCTTTGCCACATATAACAGTAACAAAAATACACACCAAAACCTACAGACTCAAATGAGTCCTATAGGAAGACTGATACAAAGAAAATATAAGCTTGACCGTGCCATCAGAACATGGCATTATTTACACTACATAGCCAAAAGTATATGGACACCTGTAAATCCCACCCATATGAACTTGTTGAACATTCCCAAAACCATGTCTGCTCCCTACACACATTTGCATCTATAACAAAAATTTGGAGTGTGTCTGTGGGCATTTGTGGCTGAGAAGGCCTAGCCTGCAATCACCATGCCAATTCATCCCAAAGGTGTTCAATGGGGTTGAGGCCAAGGCTCTGTGTAGGCCAGTCGAGTTCCTCCACATCAAACTCCTTTAAACATTTCTTTATATAGCACCCAATTGTCTAAAATGTTTTTGTATCCTGTAGCACTAAGACGACCCTTCACTGGAAATAAGGGGCCTAGCCCAAACCCTTAAAAACAGCCCCAGAACATTATCCCAGCTCTGGCATTAGTAGGGGTGTCCTCATACTTTTGGCTATATATTGTATACATAATAATTTTATAGGAATATAATGGCAAAGTAATGGAGCTTGAAATATATGTATGTGGATATGGATCCAGAAGTCCCCAGATAACTGAAGCATCTGGTTTTCAAGGGTAGTCATCCTTAACCTAGTTTCCATTTGTCCTTCAACATTGGATGTTAGAACATACTTGACAATTCATAAAACCCTCAGCTGTTTACCAGAACACACTGCTTTTTAACTGTCCAAAGCCAGTTTGCTCCTTAGATCTAATAATTCTATGGAGCTTGAACTGCATAATATAGTATACTAATGCTATAATTTGGAACCAAATTCTATCCTAGTTTGGCAGAAGTCTCCCTTAACAGTGGATCTACAGTAAAATCTACGCTCCTAATGGTTACGAATATGATTCAGGGTTGGGTGACTTGATCTTAGATTGGTGGCTAAAGGCAACTTATTCCTTAAACCATAGTTGCTCTGGGTAGGACAGTTTTCCTGTCCAGGACTGGTCCTATATTTTTTGTGACCGTAGGTGAGGTGTTTTCGGGAGCCCCAACCATTCTGCAATTTGTTGCCACTATGCCAAGTCACATTTTAGAAAAACATTAACTGCAATCGTATACATTTCTGATAATTAAGCAAATTTGTAACAAGCTTCATGCAATTTTATCTATTTTGCCACTGTCAAAATGTTTTGTTTTTAAACCTAATTTCCTGTGATGTTATGCTATGTCATGCATATTCTTATATCTAAGTTATTATGACACCTGGTGGCCCAGGGCAAATGCCTTGCTTTGCCTCTGCAGGTAGGGCATTGCAACAGATGTGTTGAACTACAGTACATAGTAAATTGAGATGCCAGCTGATTTGGCTGGAAGCCATAGGCAACCGCCTTTTTAGCCAATAAGAATGCTGATCAGTACAGTATCAAAGGTAATTGTGAAACTGATTAAACTGATAAGTAGAATTGTGTGAATTACACACAAAAAGGCCTTTTTTGTGTATGGGACAATATTGTCATTGTGATGGGATTTCATAATCCTACATTTTACCTAACAATATTACTACATTATTTCTTCCTTCATGTAAGATATAAAACTTGTTCTAATCTGTACACAAAATTCTTCTCCGATCTGGAAAAAAAATGGTGTCCTGTACACATACAGTACAAAAGGCTTTTTTGCATGCAAGTCTGACATTTCTAATAAACTACAGTATTTATGTCTATTTTAAGAAGACTTGTGATGTGTCACCCAGTAGCATCTTTCTTATGAATTCCAAAAAGTGATGTTATTTCATGGTACAACCACACTAACTTGAAAAAAATGTTGAAACAACATTTAAGGTACACTTTAGCTCTTAACCTGAACAGGACAACACTTCCAGAAAAAGACCACACTAACCTTGCGTTGAAAACTGTACATTTTGCTGTAACATGCTTTGAGGCAGAATGTTGACACAAATCCATATGACTAATAAAATAATAATGTCATAACATGCTATGGAATATAACTAAATTAACAGCTGTTTTTATGGTAAATAAAAAAAGTTTCACCACATTGTGCATTGTACCATTCAAATTATTGTACTCTAACAAACTGTCATGATGTAATACAGTTTTGATTGACATTTGTAGAGATTTCAAGCCCCAGGAAAGCATTATTAAATTTGTAGTACTGCAAGCCAAAGAAAGAAACCTAAAAACTATTGTTATTGTTAGCGGATACTGCCAGCAATGTCTATATTTCAAGACTCCATTTTGGTCACAGCCATATCGGAAATACAGTACATGAATTACAATAGCATTTGTAGTGAATAACTACATGACTCTAAACATTATAGGCAGGTAGCCTATAGGCAAGAGCAAGTAACCAAAGGGTTTGCTAGAACAAATTGCCAAACCAGAAAGGTGAAACATATGTTTCTGTCATTGAGTAAGACAGCTAATCCTAGTTGCTCCTGTAAGCCGCTCTGGATAATAAAATAATAAAAATAAAGGATTTTTACAATGGCCAAAATCCACACAGTTGACTATTTCATTGGTTCAGCAAAAAAAAATCTCTACCGTTGCCGTGGATTGTTTACACTACAGAAGATCTGATTGTACTGTCATAGCTATGATCGTTGAATTATTAGTTTAAAATTTTGGCAATGCTATTCTTTAACTACTTTCCCAGTGATTGAATGTAGGACCCTGGGGACATAGTGTCCTATAATTATTTGGACAGTGACACAATGATTATTGTTTTGGCTCTGTAGTCTAGCACATCAAATTTATAATATAATAATATATATGCATTGAAAGTCCACACTGGCAGCTTTAATTTGAGTGCAGAGTTCTGGAAAAAGATAATGTGGACAGATGATGCAAGATAAACCCCGGAATGTTGGCAAGAGGAAAGGTTTAAGAAATCTGTGAAATATCTGTGTGACCCTTCGCTTTAGAACAGCTCCAGTTCTTCTTGGAATGCTGTCGTACAAACTCAGAGCTGTGTGTAGAGGAATATTGCCCTATTACTCAAGAAGAAATCGTACAGTTCTCTGAGGGATGAAGGCAGTGGAACTCAACATTGCATTCTGCGCTCAAAAACGTCCCATAAATGTTTAATGGTGTTGAGATTTGATGCTTGAGTGGCTGTGGAAAGCCTTTGTCATCAAACTTTGGTTCATGAAACTACTCAAAAATTTGTTTAGCAGTGGGTATTATCATCAATATTGGAACATCATGAAGGAACAGTGTTTACACGATTAACTCATGTAAACGACTCTCATATTCCTTTCTTCTTATGCGACCATGCAGAATAATCATCAGACATAATGACTCCAACAAAATGGCTGCCCATACCATTACGGCTCCACCATATTTATCCATGTTGGCAAAAGAAAATGTAGATACATCTTGTCTGGATGTAGGAAATTAGGTGAAAGATGACTTATCAGACCAAATAATTTTTTTCCAGAGTTCAGGGATCCAAAATTTGTGATCTTTAAACCAAGATTTTAATCTTTGTGTTGGCCTTGGATACAATGGGTATCCAAATGGCAGCCCTATCATTAATCTCAACTGCTCGCAACAAACAGTTTGTGGTCATCAAGTAACTATCCTTTTAAGTGCCCTATCAATCAGCTTCAACTTGCAACCATATTACCCTATTTGCCGATACTATTTGTCTATTTGTCTATGTTATGTATACACTAACAAGATTTGTGACTGTTCCCTTGACACATTACATAATATTGCAGGTTTTGTTACCAATAGACCTGCAGTTTGGGTACCAACTATTCGGCCTCTTTGGAACTCTTTCAGCTGCCTTGTGTTGGTTCAACAATTCAACAATTTCCCCGCACCCTATGTAACTGCTGACTAGAGAAGCATAGTACATAAGCATAATACAACAAAATGCTTCTTACATCATTTGACAGTGCTTCATTAGGCAGCAGAACAATAATAATACACTGTGGTGTGTTGTTCACAAAAACAAGTTTGAATTAGCTTAAAATATAGCTAACAATAAGTGTTAACAATAATAGGCCAACTAACTTAAATTAACATTCAACTACCTTCAACACTCAAGGCTGATAACAGCACATTTTACAGTAACATTTAAGGATGTACCACCTCGCACACATCGAAGGGGGTGTACTTATTGCAGGAACCCTCCCTTGAGTGAAATTGGGGTCCTTTTGAGGTGCGCCTACATCACAATTGCAATGGCAGTTTTTAATCACTGTGAGGCAGCAAAAAGCTTAAATTTGTTCATAAATCCCACAAAATATGACATTAGCAACAAACTGTTAAACTAAGGACCGGATTTTCACTTTAGTTTCACGATAATAAACCCAAAACATGAAGAAAATTGCTTTTAGTGAGATTTACCCTTTAAGAGAGTTGTTATTTCATACAAAGTGCTGAATAAAGCCTATTTCTAATAAGTGAGGTGAAATGATGAGGTCTGTTAATATTCACAAGAGAAGAGCTAGCTATCCATGGTGAAAAGACACTATGTGACTTGGCTCAGGCTGTGACAGAGGGTTCACGCAGCACCCTTGAGTGTTGGATCTGTGTATAGTATGTGTTGCTTCACACGGACAGTTCAATGACTTCATACCATTAACCAATAGATTGTTTGCTTTGTCTGTGTGGCCATTCTCACCTGTTGGTATTTAAGTCCTAGTGTTTATTCTGTGGGGTGTGGTTTATTGTTGTTTGTGAGGTTTTGCATGTTGTGTGTTATCAGACTTCTGCTTAAATACCCGTTTTGGACTCCACAAAGTCCTTTTTGTTCATCATTAATTTTGTTTATCAAATCATTCTTTATTTCACTTTGCTCTTGTCTCTGTTCATCCCTGCAACGACCAACATTGTCCCAAAATGGACCTCCAAACAAAAAAGAAGACGGAGAAATGTTTCCCCTACCAGCATTTGGAGGTCCAACATACAGGTTGCTCTACACACAACAAATATAAGAGCTCTATTCATCGGACGAGGCCGAAGGGAAGAGCAGCGTGGCTGGGTGGACTGCAGGGTGAGCTAACCTGCAAAGGCGCGGTGCACGACCGCAGCAGACGACAACGGAGACCAGCAGGAGCAACGGGTCTGAATTGAAGTGAACGGTGACAGAGAGGAGGAATATGACAGGCATAATACAACGAGGCTGATGAGATTTAGAGGTATGGCCCTGTGAGACAGCAAACTGGCAATAGCCCCACCTTGCCTTCTGATAGGCTAGGTGTAAGAACCACTATAGTACTTATTCCAATCAAACCCTCTCAGATTTCCAAAAAAGGTTGATTTGGGATTGTGCTGTCGTATTTGCTTCTTATCACTGAAAATAACATACATTTTTACATTTTGGTCATTTAGCAGATTTGCTTATCCAGAGCGATTTAGTGAATACAGGGACATCCCCCTGGAGCAACTTAGGGTAGAGAGCGTAACTCAACAACACAACGACACATGGCACAGTCAGGAATTAAACCGGCGGGGGTCAACGTGGCATAGTGAGTGAAGTTGCTGCATTGCAGGACAGTCTACGTCATAATAGTCATCAGTTCAAGCGTGACTATGGGTTTTCTGACTTTCCCTGGACCTCCTTCACGAGGCAGCAAAAATTAGCATAGCATTGCCAGGGATTTGGGTTCGATAAGTCAGATTGTCTATCCTGACACATTGCTCTCCAGCGACTTGTTGTGTGCAGATTGGGTACCTGTGAATTCAGTCGGCAATAGTATAATTGGTGAACATAATCATCCCGTGCATGATCTTATTATAGGCATCCATGTTGGATGAGCAGTGTAAAAAGATTCAGCGGCTTAGCGACATGTGGTTGGATAAACCATGTGCGTGCCTCTCGCCATCCCATAGATCTGTTCATGGAGTTGCGAATCTGCCAACAAGGCAGGGTTAGTGGGAATTAGTAGTGAAAAAAATAAATAAAGCAATCGAACCGGCTACCTTTCCAATACAAGTCTCACTCGCTAAACACTAAGCCATCGACGCCCATGGTTCCAATGTTTTGAGCTCACAACCAGTTATAATCACAAGTCAGACAAAATCAGTGACACTAGTGACGCACTGTTTAAAATCTAGGTGGCCAGTACAAGGACTTTATCCAATTTGTGCACATACTTGTCACATTACAGCAAATCTTGGCAGGTGCAAATCACATCTCACTTAACACATTCAGATTCTTACCACAACTGCTCATTTAACCAGGAAGTACTTTCCAGCACCTACACTCTTGTAAGAGAATCAATTCACTGGCCGACATTTACAATTAAGCTTTCAGGCACCCAACCTTCAACAAGGAGATGCTAGAGCACAACTAGGCAACCATCTTATACACCAACCCTGGATGGTTCAGAGGCCCCATGCAAGGCCCAACCAGGATTTGACACAGCTGTACCTCAAAACATTCACTTAACTGCTGCATAAATAGATCATTCTAGGGATTTGATCATGATTAAATATCCCCAGTTCCATTCACCAACTGCAGATGGCCCATGACCCGAACCTGATGACAATCAGTCAAGCTTTCAGCAAAAATTGAAAAATAAAACAAAAATTAGGCTGAACAGTCTTTTAGCAGTTCCATTTTTGTTGTTTCTTCTCCTGGCCTCATAGCATGAAGAAGAATCACAAGTTTGCCCTTCCAGCTGTTTTAATTCTGTAATCCATGTGCAAATCTGACTTTGCAAGGAGCAGGCTTTGACAGTGTATTGCATGAAATAATATTTAGCCATCACCACATCTCTCCTCGTCCCACATTTCTAAGATTGTTACATTAAAGTGAGTTTTTCTAACTGTGTGTTTTACTTCAATATTTGTATATGTGAGAGTGTGTGCATGTGTTTGTGTCTTTGGGTTACAAACATCCATGTGTTAAAATGTTCATGTTATATAGGTTGTATATAATAGGTGTATGCGCTGATACATTTTGGCATGCTGAGTAACCCTCAGCTTGCGTTCTTGTTCATGAGTTTGGCCAGCATTTGCTGAATTTGCGTTCGCGACACGTTCAAAACAGAGTGCCTGCTCCGCGGGCTGCCCGGGCTCTGTAGGGGAGCGTGGCGCCGGCGCGTGGAAGCGTTCATATGGGCGGGGCTGCTCTCGGCCGAGCGGCTCCGCTGGATGAAGGACCCTCCGGGGTGCGGGTACTGCTCCGTTTCCAGTGTGGATGAGGAGAAGACGTAGGAGGCCAGCCTCCGCAGCTGGTTGGGCCTCGGGGGGTGCCTTTCATCCTCCAGCTACAGAAAAGACCAATCAGAGAACAGAGGGAGGGGCATTAGGGAGGAGGGGGGAAGGACCAACCAGGTCATGCTAACAGCATTTAGGCTAGTATTGGTTCACGTTGGGAAATGATTCCCTTTCCTTGTCACCTTACATTTCCTCAACAGTAATCTCTAAGGCATCACCTCTTGAAGAATAATTAATCTATTCAATGCAAGGTTAGATGGTGCCTTGAAAGACATCTATGGGCCAAGAGAAGCAGCAAAACGTGGTTCATGTTTCTTTAAACAGCCATTGCAACTTTTGAAAATAGTGTCCTGGACTTGATTGAAATCAAAACTGCAGCCGTAAAAGTGCTTAGACCGTTGGACCAAGCTAGGATACACCATTAAAACAATTTAGCTAACTTTAGGGAGCTATCATCATTGTTTGACTCTCACCTCGTTTTGATCTATTTTTTGCTCTTGGGAGAGATGTGTGTATGTGTTTTGTCCCTTATTAGCTTTCACACAGACGGATCCACTCAAAGGCATTCATAACAGTCAAAATAAGCTAATGAGAATACATGTACAGTGCCTTGCGAAAGTATTCGCCCCCCTTGAATTTTTCGACCTTTTGACACATTTCAGGCTTCAAACATAAAGATATGAAACTGTAATTTTTTGTGAAGAATCAACAACAAGTGGGACACAATCATGAAGTGGAATTAAATTTATTGGATATTTCAAACTTTTTTTACAAATAAAAACCTGAAAAATAGGGCGTGCAAAATTATTCAGCCCCCTTAAGTTAATACTTTATAGCGCCACCTTTTGCTGCGATTACAGCTGTAAGTCACTTGGGGTATGTCTCTATCAGTTTTGCACATCGAGAGACTGATATTTTTGCCCATTCCTCCTTGCAAAACAGCTCGAGCTCAGTGAGGTTGGATGGAGAGCATTTGTGAACAGCAGTTTTCAGTTCTTTCCACAGATTCTCGATTGGATTCAGGTCTGGACTTTGACTTGGCCATTCTAACACCTGGATGTGTTTATTTGTGAACCATTCCATTGTAGTTTTGCTTTATGTTTTGGATCATTGTCTTGTTGGAAGACAAATCTCTGTCCCAGTCTCAGGTCTTTTGCAGACTCCATCAGGTTTTCTTCCAGAATGGTCCTGTATTTGGCTCCATCCATCTTCCCATCAATTTTAGCCATTTCCCTGTCCCTGCTGAAGAAAAGCAGGCCCAAACAATGATTCTGCCATCACCATGTTTGACAGTGGGGATGTTGTGTTCAGGGTGATGAGCTGTGTTGCTTTTACGCCAAACATAACGTTTTGCATTGTTGCCAAAATGTTCGATTTTGGTTTTATCTGACCAAAGCACCTTCTTCCACATGTTTGGTGTGTCTCCCAGGTGGCTTGTGGCAAACTTTAAATTACACTTTTTATGGATATCTTTCAGAAATGGCTTTCTTCTTGCCACTCTTCCATAAAGGCCAGATTTGTGCAGTATATGACTGATTGTTGTCCTATGGACAGACTCGCCCACCTCAGCTGTAGATCTCTGCAGTTCATCCAGAGTGATCATGGGCCGCTTGGCTGCATCTCTGATCAGTCTTCTCCTTGTATGAGCTGAAAGTTTAGAGGGACGGCCGGGTCTTGGTAGATTTGCAGTGGTCTGATACTCCTTCCATTTCAATATTATTGCTTGCACAGTGCTCCTTGGGATGTTCAAAGCTTGGGAAGTCTTTCTGTATCCAAATCCAGCTTTAAACTTCTCCACAACAGTATCTCGGACCTGCCTGGTCTGTTCCTTGTTCTTCATGATGCTCTCTGTGCTTTCAACGGACCTCTGAGACTATCACAGAGCAGGTGCATTTATACGGAGACTTGATTACAAACAGGTGGGTTCTATTTATCATCATTAGTCATTTAGGTCAACATTGGATCATTCAGAGATCCTCACTGAACTTATGGAGAGAGTTTGCTGCACTGAAAGTAAAGGGGCTGAATAATTTTGCTCGCCCAATTTGTCAGTTTTTTATCTGTTAAAAAAGTTTGAAATATCTAATAAATTTCGTTGCACTTCATGATTGTCTCCCACTTGTTGTTGCTTCTTTACAAAAAACTACAGTTTCATATCTTTATGTTTGAAGCCTGAAATGTGGCAAAAGGTCGAAATGTTCAAGGGGGCCGAATACTTTCACAAGGTACTGTATGACATGACCTTTTTAATGTATGTGAAATGTTGAATATGAAATGGTGATATGTCATATTGTTAGCATTCCTAGTGAGTTCTATTACTATAAAATAACATTTACTTAATGCTGCAACTATGGATTAAATCATTGTAACTGAAAAACACTTTGTTAAAAAATTTGTTAAACAAGCATGTCTGTTTTAAACCGGCATACTGTGGCACCGCAGGTGAGAGCTCTACTCTCCATCACCACCAGAGATAAATACTTACATGTACTGTATTAGTCATACATTTATTCCAGCGTCAAGTAAAAAATACTATTGTTTTTGCCAAATGTAGCTTCTTAAGTACACAACTAAATATGTGTTTGGTTTTTAAAACAGATTTATCTTCTATTTACCTACATGAATGAAACCATAATGAATTCATATTTTAAACACTTTCAAAATGTCATCACAAGGAACAGCACCCCTTCTTCCCGTGGCTGTTTTCAAGGTAACAGTTTACGTGGACAAAACCTACCTATGTACTCAAGCATGTGATCATGTTTAAAAGGAGACAATAATCTGAAATGAAGTGCATATTTTGATGTTGCTTGAAGATGACATTGCTGTAAGAGTTGTGGCTAGTGGCCAGAGGTTTAAACTGCAGCCTGCACATGTACGACGGCAGCACTGGCCTATCATTGTCTCTATTAATAAAACATACATTTAAAAAACAAAGATATTTAAAATAGCTATTTAAAAAAATATGGATTAGTGTTAATTTTGGCCCATAGAGATCATTGAGGACAAGGACATTTGTAACATCAGGATATACAAATGAAACTCTTCTTTAACTATCCAGTACCTTTTTGAGGTCAGCAGACGAGCATTAGGAAAGGTGACAAGGAAAGGGTTCCATATAAAATGTTGGAACATATCTTGTAGACAGTTATTGGCCCCTGCATGCTGTTTAGGTTTCTCTCATGTGGGCCAGAAGAACCGGCTAGTTTCAACAATACAAGGTTAACACAACATGGATTTCCGTGCAGAAGTATTCAAAAAATAACAAATTCATGGGACCAGAGCGTTGCTGGTGTCAACAGCATGAGCAATTAAAATGTGACCAATATTCAGGAATTAATAAACTCAGCAAAAAAACAAACATCCCTTTTTCAGGACAATGTATTTGAAAGATAATTTGTAAAAATCCCAAAAACTGTATAGATTTTCCTTATGAAGATGCACATGTGGAATGGTAGTTAAGACACTAACCACTTACAGACGGTGATCAATTAAGGTTATGGGCATTTAAGGCACAGTTATGAAAGTTTAAGTCACAGTTATGAAAACTGAGGACACTAAAGAGACCTTTCTACTGACTCTGAAAAATCCCAAAAGAAAGATGCCCAGGGTTCCTGCTCATTTGCGTGAATGTGCCATAGGCATGCTGCAAGGAGGCATGAGAACTGCAAATGTGGCCAGGGCAATAAATTGTAATGTCTGTACTGTGAGATGCCTGAGACAGCGCTACAGGGAGACAGGAAGGATAGCTGATCATTCTCACAGTGGCAGACCACATGTAACAACACCTGCACAGGATCAGAACATCTGAACATCACACCTGCAGGACATGTACAGGATGTCAACAACAACTGTCCGAGTTGCACCAGGAACGCACAGTCCCTCCATCAGTGCTCAGACTGTTTGCAATATGATGAAAAAGGGCTGGACCAAGTGCCTGTAGGCCTGTCATAATGTAGGTCCTCATTAGACATCACCGGCAAAAATGTTGCCTATGGGCACAAACCCACCATCTCTGGACCAGACACCACTGGCATAAAGTGCTCTTCAAAGACGAGTGACGGTTTATCTTACCAGGGATGATGGACGGACTCGCTTTTATTGTAGAAGTAATGAGTGTTACACCAAGGCTTGTACTCTGGAGTGGGATCGATTTTTAGGCGGAGGGTCAGTCATGGACTGGGGTGGTGTGTCACAGCATCATCGGACTGAGCTTCTTGTCATTACAGGCAATCTCAACGCTGTGCGTTACAGGGAAGACATCCCCCTCCCTCATGTGGTACCCTTCCTGCATGCTCATCCTAACATGACCCTCCAGCATGACAATACCACCAGCCATACTGCTCGTTCTGTGCATGATTTCCTGCAAGACAGGAATGTCAGTGTTCTGCGATGGCTAGCGAAGAGCCCGGCTCTCAATCCCATTGAGCACGTCCGGGACCTGTTGGATCGGAGTGTGAGGGAAAGTGCAATTCCCCACAGGAATGTCTGGGAACTTGCAGGTGCCTTGGTGGAACTGTGGGGTAACATCTCACAGCAAGAACTGGCAAATCTGGTGCAGTCCATGAGGAGGAGATGCACTGCAGTACATAATACAGCTGGTGGCCACACCAGATATTAACTGATACTTTTAATTTTGACCCCGCTTTGTAAAGGGACACAGTGTTCCATTTTTGTTGGTCACAGGTCTGTGGAACTTGTTTAATTATTGTTTTAGATATTTTTTTGCTGAAAAACAAAAACAATTGAAAGTGAGAGGACATTTCTTTTTTTTGCTGAGTTTCTGTATAAATGTGTTGTAGATTTTAACATATTAACTTGATAAATATAATTAAAGTATTTCAATTTTTTGGTGGAATAGTTAAATAAAATACTGTTTCTTTTTCATTTTGATGGCAAAATGTACCATTCACTCCCACTCATACCAAAAAGAAAGCTGGTCTCTTGTTGAATAATAGTGCAGAGTTTTGGGATACACTGCAAAACATCCTGTTTTAAAAATATTGTTCCATTGGCACTTTTTTAAATTTATCTTGTATTCAGTAAATGTTTAGTGATAGACTAATTTTATCGGCCGGTCGATATATATCGGGCTGATACGTGGCTGCTGCGTTCGCTAATTTTCCCGGAATTATTTACAGACAGGCATCCACACAGGCAGCTCTGTGTTGCTGGAGACACTGCAGTTCACCTGCAGACCATGCGCTGCCCCTTGTTCTACCTCATCTGTTTTTACTATTTGTTAAATATTTATTTTAGTTCAATAAATGTTACTTTTTAAATTGAGACTTGTAACATTTGTTATCATCGTGTAAATTTTATGATGTAATTTGAGAGGGCAAATGCAGTATCGGCTCCAAATATCGGCTCAAGAAAATCAGCAGCCCGTATCGGTCATCGGCTAAGGCTGATGAAAATAAATCGTTTAGATTTTTTGAGCTGAATACAATATAAAAATATAAAAATATGTTTTTGCCAACGGAACAGGAGTTTTAAGACAGAATAGTTTTCTTCACAGTCTATTTTAATGTTTCCTTAACCTTGTATTTTTGAACCTGTAGGAATCAGGGAGAGGAGGACTGTACAGTTAGAACTAAATTTGCCATTACAGCAGAGGCTTTACAATACATTAAAGAAACTGAAGACAGTATTCTGTAAGACACTTAAGTAGGGTGCCAGATTGGAAGGAAATGAGAGCAATTTCCCCCATCTCATAATCGAGGCACAGTTCATACATAGGAACAACAATGCCATTAAAAAAACACACAAGGACTGCACATATGATTTTAGTTTGAAGCACATTAAACCTGAGAAAATGCCTTGGACACTCAAATGTCATTACACACGATGTTACTAAAAGTCTGGAAAATCACCATGGAAGATGCAAAAATGAATAACACAAAATATAAACGGTCTCATCAAGCACACAACACACAAACACACAACGTAAAAAAGGGGATAAATATGGCTATACAAAAACAAATCATTGCGAGAGAAAAAAACAACAGTAAAGACTATCCTAAACTGTGCTTACCCCAAAACACCACTTTTTTTCTTCGCTTGTTGTTCCCATGGCACCCAACGCCTTTTCTCTTCAGGTGTGTGCAACTTGACATACTGTACATCTACGCCATAGGTTGAGCAAGGGAATCAGTTATGTCATGGAAGACGTCACACGGCAAATAAATTGAGGATCCTTGATTATGTTTGCAATAATAGACACTTGCCGTGAAATCACAAATAAGGCTGGTTAAAACGGGACAGTTAAAATTCTGATTTTGTTTTAATCCACGGTAAGGAAATACCACTTGGCACACAGAACAGGAACTGGTCCTGTGGCTTTGAAGGTCACTTGCATGTGCAGAGTGTATTTAATAATATTCCTGAGCAAAATATGTTTTTAAATATATCGTGTGGTAGACACAATGATACGCAAACCTGCATTTCGTATGCAAACCTGCATTATATAATAGTACTTCAAGACTGATAGACTTCTAATTGATGCAGTGCTAACATATTCAAATGTTATGTATCTTATTATTCGTATTTAAGATACAATACTAAAACATTTTTCCATAAAAATATCTAGTCATAGTATGTTAGGTAAAATGGAACACTTTTCATGATGAACACTTCAGTGTGGGAGCAGCATTTGGCAACTTCTGGTACAGTTACATTCCAGTTACTCGCTGAGTTCACAAGTTTTTGGAAGTCCCTAATTAATACAAAATGATCAGGTAAATGGAGTTAATATCTTACTGGTGACCATGATTTATATTTTTTTTACACTTTCTATTTGTTTTTTAGGTTACTTTTAAGATATGAACTCCATTTACCTGATCATTTTGGCTTTCTTAGGGACTTCCCAAAACTTGTGAACTCAACATGTAACTGGAATTTAACTGGAATTTAACTGAAAAGTAGCTTTACCCAACACTGCAATTATGATTATGTTGATTGCGCATACATACTGTGGGCACAAACTGGAATTTCTAGAGAAAATAGTAGTGTTATTATTTAAAAAATGCTGTTATTCTAAATAGTTGGAGGAATCAACAGTTATACTTGCTCCAGATTTTAAAAACAATGTTGGCTATATACAATTTTGGAATAGTCTTGGAATTTTACAATAAAGTTTGTTCAAAATATTTATTTTTTGGGTGGGGATTTTAACCCCATTTTTCTCCCCTTGCAATTTATCATATTCAAATCCCCTTTGAGATTCTCTCATTGGCAACTCTGCAGCAAGTGGAGATGGTCGAAAATCGATCACATACTTCCTTCGAGCATGTGCCGCCAAGATTGTCAGATATTTTTTTATGATGCCCACCAGGCTGTGGGAAGGAAATAGTGTTCGCAATTAACATAAAAAAATATATATTTCACCTTTATTTAACCATGTGGGCCGATTGAGAACAGATTCTTATTTGCAACAGTGACCTGGCCAAAATAAAGTGCAATGGTGCTAGATATAAAGTTACACATAAAGTTACACACAAAATATATATAAGAATACAGAATGCAGATACTCAGAGTACACAGTGCATCCGAAAAGTTTTCACAGCGCTTCACTTTTTCCCACTTTGTTATGTTACAACCTTATTTTGAAATGGATAAAATTAACTATTTCCCTCAAAATTCTACAAACAATAACCCATAATGACAATGTGAAAGAAGCGTGTTTGAAGGGTGTTTGACATATAAAAAAATATATTAAACAAAAAAAGCACCTGTACATAAGTATTCACAGCCTCTGCTCAATACTTTGTTGAAGCACCTTTGGCAGCAATTACAGCCTGAAGTCTTTTTGAGTATGATGCTACAAGCTTGGCACAGCTATTTTTGGGCAGTTTCTCCCATTCTTCTTTGCAGGACCTCTCAATCTCCATCAGGTTGTATGGGGAGTGTCGGTGCACAGCCATTTTCAGATCTCTCCAGAGATGTTCAATGGGGTTCAAATCAGGGCTCTGGCTGGGCCACTCAAAGACATTCACAGAGTTGTCTTGTAGCCACTCCTTTGTTATCTTGGCTGTGTGCTTATGGTGGTTGTCCTGTTGAAAGATGAACCTTCACCCCAGTCTGAGGTCCAGAGCACTCTTCAGCAAGGTTGTCTCTGTACATTGCTGCATTCATATTTCCCTTGATCTTGACTAGTCTCTCAGTTCCTGCCACTGAAAAACATGCCCACCGCATGATACTGCCACCACCATACTACACTCTAGGGATGGTATTGGCCAGGTAATGAGCAGTGCCTGGATTCCTCCAAACATGACACTTGCCAATCAGGCCATAGAGTTCAATCTTTGTTTCATCATTTTGTTCAGGCGAGATCTCATAAGCCTTTCACTAAAGAGTGGCTTCCGTCTGGCCACTCTACTATACAGGCCTGATTGGTGAAGTGCTGTAGAGATGGTTGTTCTTCTGGAAGGTTCTCTTCTCTCCACAGAGAAATGCTGGAGCTCTCTCAGAGTGACCAATGGGATATTGGTCACCTCCTTGACAAAGTACCTTCTCCCCCAATCGCTCAGTTTGGCCAGCCGGCTTGCTCTAGAAGAGTCCTGGTGGTTCCAAACTTCTTCCATTTACGGATGATAGAGGCCAATGTGCTCATTGGGACCTTTAATGCTGCAGATATCTTTACCCTTTCCCCAGATCTGTGCCTCGATACAATCCTGTCACGGAGGTCTACAGACAATTCCTTGGACTTCTTGGCTTGGTTTGTGCTCCTCTGACATGCACTGTTAACTGTGGGACCTTATATAGACAGATGTGTGCCTTTCCAAGTCATATCCAATCAACTGAATTTACCTAAGGTGGACTCCAACCAGGTTGTGGAAACATCAAGGATGATCAGTGGAAACAGGATGCACCTGAGATCATGGCAAAGGCTGTGAATACTTATGTACATATGCTTTTTTATTTTTAATACATTTGGTAAGATTTCAAACACACTTTACTGGGCATAAATGGGAAAAAACAGTGTGCAAGTGAGGAAGGAGAGTCAGTATGTACTGACACGAGTGTAGCTCTGGCAGTCATTCTTTGATAGCAGTGCAGGAGATAGTGTCCTCAAGTTTCAGAGACTTTTGCAGTTTATTCCAGTCATTACCAGCTGCGAACTGGAAAGAGTGGCGGCCAAAGAAAGTAGGGTTTCTGGGGGAGACCAGAGAGATGTACCTGCTTGAGCAAAGGCTGCGAATGGGTGAGGCAATATTAACAAGTGAATCTAGGTTTGGTGGGATGTTGTGATGTAAGGCTTTGCAGATGAGTTGATACCAGTGAGTTAGCCATCAAGTGTGTAACGAGGGCCTGCCCACCGGTGTAAAGAGGGCACAGTGCTGGGAGTTAAATGGGGCATTGGTTACAAAAGGGAAGGTGCTGTGGTAGACTACATCAAATTTCCTTAAGAGGGAGTTAGAGGCAGTTGTGTAGATGACTGAAATCTAGGATCTGTAGGATGGTCATTTTCACCAGGGCGTGTTTGGCAGCATGGGTGAGGAGGCCTTATTGCGGAACAGGAAGCCGATCCTAGATTTTATTTTATATTGGAGATGGATAATGTGGGTCTGTAAGGTCAGTCTAACCAGACCTCTAGGTATTTGTAGATGTCTAGATATTCTAGTTCAGACCCATCCAGAGTGGTGATGCTTGTTGGGCAGGCAGGTGTGGGGAGTGATTAGTTGAAGAGCATGCATTGAGTTTTACTAGTTTAGGAACAGCTGTAGGCAGGGGCGCTGTAAAGGGGGGGTAAAGGATGACGATTCTCGGGGCCCATGACTAAGAGGGGGCCCAGAGAAGCCCTGTCTCAGCTGTGTTGGGGGCCCTGTCAAGATTCTTTTCATGGGGCCCAAAATCCTTAGCAGCGCCCCTGGCTGTAGGCCATGGAGGTTTGTTAGCACGGTGTTTAATGTAGTGCCAGATGTACATAGAATGGTGTCATCTGTTTAGAGGTGAATCAGAGTCACCAGCCGCAAGAGCAACATCATTGATATAGCGGTACAAAGAATAGAGTCGCTCCGAAAATGGAACCCTGTGGCACCCCCATAGAGACAATGCAAGGCCCGGACAACAGACCCTCAGGTTAAATAAATTACCCTTTCCATTGACCACATCTAAAGCACACCACATCTAAAGTATGTTGACAGGATTGCGTTTCCACAACCAATTGGAGATTTGCATAGTTCAAGCGTTTGTGATTGAAATTGGGAGAGAGAGAGAACTCGTGCTACTATACAATGCTTAGGGAGAGAAGAGAACGATTGTATGCCTCAACAATTTACAAAAAATATAAAACAATAGGTAGGACACTAATACCAGGCAACTTGTAAATCTGATTAAAAAAATGTGTATAGAGAAATATTTCAGTTTAAGTAGAATTTTGCTGGTGAGAAGGCTATTTCCTCTTTCAGACCCACTTATAAAGCTGAAAAAAACCTATTCTTGCTATTTAAAAAATATGAAAAAATAATAAAAATAAGATAATCCTACCCTACACTATGTAGTGTTTTGTTATGCACAAAAGCACCACCTAAAATTAATGATCGTTATCAACGATTGAAAGATTGCCACAATTTCTGTTTAAATGGGAAAGTAAGAAATACAACTATTAAAATCATTATACCCATTATTATTTTTATGTAATGATGGCATAGGTGTATATAAAGGACATTTTATCTAGAATACTCAAGGAAATGGGTCAATTCAAGTAAAGAAACCCAAGAAGATGGGAAGGCGTTTCGTACCGTGATACATGCAGTATGGCACGATATGGCCCTCTAACGAAAAAGGGGCAAAATGTAACCTTATCTGAGAAGTTGTTGGTAAACCAATCGAGGCAGTCATTTGACAAACCAAGGCTGGTGAGTCTGCCAATAAAGATGCAGTGATTGACAGAGTCGAAAGCCTTGGCACAGTAATGTATTTTACAAATGGCAGTAATATCATTTAAGACCTTGAGTGTAGCAGAGGTGCAGCCATGACCAGCTCTGAAAGCTGATTGCATAGTGGAAAGTGTGCTGTGGGATTCAAAATGGTTGGTAATCTGTTTGTTAATCTGCCTTTTGAAGACTTTAGAAAAACAGGGTCTGTAACAATTTTTTAAAGAAAGGGTCCAGATTATGTAATCTGTCTGATTTATAAGGGTCTAGATTTTTGCAAGGAGAAATGGGGGCGGGGCTTAGGCATGTTGCTGCAAGTATCTGATGAATGACTGATCCGTAAATCAGCTTGCATTATATTTGTATTCCAGTCTATTTGTCCCAATTCAAAAATTATACAATTTTGTCTTGATCCTCTGGAACACAGACAATATTGACAGGTAGGTGTGGGCTGGTCCTTGCATACAATACAGTACCCGGTATTGTATATAGGATGACTGATATTATAGAACAATATTATCAGTTTACTGATATATTTGTGTCAATGTTTTATTCACTGATATATTACTTACATTTCATTATTTGTATTGCATAGTGTGGTTTCACATGGCTATTATGTTTGTGCACTACAAGAGAATATCATACACAACTTTACAACAGTTGTAATGAAGAGAACTAACGGTTTCTGCAGTGAGTGTAAACAGAAGCCAATGTAATAAAGAGCAAACAATTGTGCACTTTTGTTCAGTTTGCCAACGGAAGGCAGCTTAGCAAAGGTTACTTTTTTGCTGGAAATACACTAGTGATATACAGTATTGTTCAAGAACAGTTGCCATTTTTTTGGAAAATAAATTGCATTGGTGTAAGGAGTAGTTTAACTTACATTTTTTCAAATATTTCCAAAAAATATCTGGAAAGAATAATACTGAAGAGAGCACATCACTCAAGTCCTGGATAGATTTAAACATAATCCATGTAGAACATTTGACTTTTTCCATTAAATTATATTAACAGAAATACTAACAGAAAGACACAACAGGGTTTGAGATCAGGGATGTGCAGGCCACTCAAGTTCCTCCACATCAAACTGCTCAAACCATGTCTTTATGGACCTCGCAGAAAAGGGCCTTCCATAAACTAAAATATCAAACAGAACAAAATGTGAGAGAACTGGTAAGAGGTTTGAATATATTTGCTAGGCACTATATACCAACCATTGGCAGAGTTAAGTCTATTAAAGGGTATCTTACATGACAGCAAAACAATTGAAAACGCATCCTACAAAGTCCTATTACATTTATATTCCAATCCAGTCAAGGTAAAGAATGAGTGATAATTACACTACAGTTTAATACTACAGTTTATTTTAATTAATTTACTTGCATATTCTAAACCCACTGGTCTTAAAGTGCAGTGAATATTAACTGAAATTTGTTTAATGCAACATTTTCTGTAAGAAGGTGGATCTCAATTCAAATCTTTCAAATCTGGTACTTCTAATTCTATTCCAAAAACGTATACATACGTTATCTTTTAATAATTTAACCAGAATAAAACATTCTTCAACCACAGGGTGTTACTGTTGAAACCATAAAACTGCTTCAGTAGCTACTAACTAGCCAAAGCAAGTTGAAATGCAACACTTTTGAAGGTGCAGGAAATTGTCAGCAAAAAAAGAGTGCCCAAAGTGGATGCTATATATTACTGTTGTTGATATTACTGCTGTTGATATTACTGTTGTTGATATTACTGCTGTTGATATTACTGTTGTTGATATTACTGTTGTTGATATTACTGTTGTTGATATTACTGTTGTTGATATTAC
>JACXGM010002385.1:0-42195 GCA_016801145.1 Umbra pygmaea
ATGAGAGGTTATTTGTTTTCACTAGTACAGGAATAGTTCATGAGAGGTTATTTGCTTACACTAATAGAGGAATAATTCTAGAGAGGTTATTTGTTTACACTAATACAGGAATAGTTCATGAGAGGTTATTAATTTGGAAACTTGATAATAGCCCAGTTTGTAATGTCTTCTTTTGAAGGAAAAACTGGCTGAAAGAAAAAAGATTCTTCTGAAAGCAGCGCAAAGGTGATCATTTATTTGTTTCAAACTTGCTGGAAAATATGAAAATGTGGAAGCAGAGACATCCATGTATGTGATGTAATGGAAATACTATACTCAGAAAAATGGTGAAGTTTCTGGGATATATCCAATTGAGAACCCACATTTTCAGCCTTTACTGTATGTTTGCCTCTAGCCATTAAAATCACTGTAAACTCAATGAACTCAAAGGAGGAAGTCTGCCCACAAGCAGACAGGCTGCAATCCAAATGGCACCCTATTCACCCATAGGGTGCTGGTCTATAATAGAGCACTTAGTAGGGAAAAGAGTGGCACTTGGGATTCACTCAGAGATATTTAATAGCCTGGGCCTAATGGCTCGTCTAATGCTGCATGTGTATCCTGTATCATTTATAGATCCTGCTGGAAGATTAAGGTATCCATTTTGGCCGACCAGAATAGATAAAAGACAAATTAACAATAATGTGTCAGAGACGAGATACATCAGGTTTGCATGACGCCACTTTCAAACCTGATAAGCTGATAATCACACGAGATGTTTGCTGGTAATATTTGAGGCAAGATTTTGTATCTATTATATCTGAAATAGATCTTTTTGAAATGTATTTTTTCAACAGTCAGCATGAGGAGAAGGAGCGAGCCTTCAAAGAACAGCTGTCTCACCTGGCTGCACTCTTACCCACCCTGCAGGTAATATCTTAGTCATGCACAAATATCCAGGAGTGGTACAAATATATTTACACAACAGATGTTCCTCCTTCAGCAGCTGGATTATATGAGAAACAGTAACTACTGCTCAAAAAGATTAAAGGGAACACACAAATCACACATTGGGTCTTAATGAACGAAATATATTAAAGATCCAAATCTTGATGTAACAACGTTCAATGGAAATCAAAATCTAAAAACCAATTGAAAAATCACAGTAAAAATAAAGTAAACGAGTGTTCTAACTTACATGAATCATGAGACAAATCATAATTAGACTCAGTATTGTGTATGGCCTTCACTTGGCTGTATGCACTCCTGACAACATCTGGGCATATGCTCCTGATGAGATGGCAGATGGTGTCCTGGGGGATCTCCTGCCAGACCTGGATTAGGGCATCAGTTAGCTCTTGGACCGTCTGTGGCACTACTTGGCGGCGTCGGCTGCACCGATACATAACGTCCCAGAGGTTTTCAATTGGTTCATGCCTGGGGAACATGGGGGCCAGTCATTGGCATCAATGCCTTCCTCATCCAAGAACTGCCTACACACTCTGGCCACGTGAGACCGGGCATTGTCCGGCACGAGAATGAACCCAGGGCCCATTGCACCAGCGTAAGGTCTGATGATGGGTCTGAGGATTTCATCCCAGGACCTTATAGCAGTCAATGTACCACTGGCTAGCATGTGGAGGTTTGTGCGATCCTCCAAGTATATGCCTCCCCAGAAGTTTACAGTAGTTGAGAGTGTTATAGCTGTGGTAAATGAGGTAATCTCAAACTCTGAGGCCTATGGCTTGTTGTTGCTAATCAAGATCAGTCAGGACAGCCAATACCATCTTGACTGCGCGTGACTACAGGCAGCAGATAGCTCATAGCTCTTATATGTTAGACCATGGTATTACTCCAGAATGAATGTGTGTGTTCAAGCCACTCAGGCTAGCAAGTCGGTGTGACATAAGATAAGGAGAAAAACTAAGTCATGCTTACATGTAGAAAATATCTTCTTAAAGATGACTGAATGTCTAGGATGCCCACTGATGACATGTGGGTCAAGGATACAGACAGGAGATAAGGAGAAGTAGATGCTAGAAGGGTTTTCTGCATAGTGCTTGAATGTGCTACATGTCTTATCTGTGGTATGATGCTCAGTTCATAAATACTATAATAGCAAGTGATGTTTATTGATCGAGGGCAAAAGAGAGCAGACAGCTAATGAGATCAACCTGTTGTCAAACTTGTCCCCATAAAATTTGTAAGCACTGTATGTGAAAAACAATATTTTTCTGTTTTATGCTGATGACACATTACTGTGCTGCTCCGTCTCTTGCTCAAGTATTTGCACACCTGCAGTTTGATCTTCAATTACCACCAAATTTAATTACGGATCTTAGGCTTGTGCTGAATGAATGTACAGCTAATTATATGCTATTCTCTTGGTTCCAAATTTACAATTGGATGGTTTCAAAATAGAATGTGATTCTACCAAAAAAATGCCTCTGGATTTAGTAATATAATATTCTTTTTAAACACAAATTGAAATGAACGATTACTCTACTTAATTATGTGTATTTCCTATGGCTGTTTTTTATTGCTGTAATACAGAGCTCAACTGTTAGTAGAGAGACCTAGCTATGAACCTAGCTGAATTCTCTGTATAAATTAAGTTCAATGTTCTCCTCTTTGCTTCTCCAGGTTCACCTGGTCTCTTGCTCAGCTTTCCTGAGTTCAGCCAACAAGTTTGAGTTTCTTGATTTGGGATACGTAAGTTTGATGATGCCCAGTTTTCACAACAATTAAAAGCAATATACTGTACTAGGAAATTCCTAATGTAAAAAAAGAAATGTGTCCTCTTTTATCCAGCAATTGATGGAGAGACTGAAAAAGATTGTCAAACTGCCGCACCGACTGAGACCGGCTCAAAGCAGCAAGGTAAACCATGTCATCCTCCTGTCATCTTGACATGATGTGTGGATGTGGCCCAGTTATACACCCTGTCGACACCATGTTTCTGGTTCAGATCAACACAGAGTATCGCTCTGAGTTTGCACGTTGTCTCGAGTCTCTGTTACTGCTGGGACAAAGACGCTCCGTGTCGGCTGTGGGGAGTGTGTCTGCCACTGGATTGTGAGTCGAAGTGCACCCCTACCTCATGGAAATACTGCAGACCTACACACTAAATGGAAAATGTCAGCAGCGTGCTGTTAGTTTTACAAATGAGGGAAAACTACGATTTCAAGAGCGAATTCAAGTAAACTCAGCAAAAAATAAACCTCTCACTTTCAACCGCTGTAATATTTAAGCAAACTTATCACGTGAAGATATTTTTCAACATAAAAAGATTCACCGATTAAGACATGAACTGATCGACAGACGTGACCAACCGAAATGGAATAACGTGTCCCTGAACAAAGGGGGGGGGGGGTCAAAAACCAACAGTCAGTATCTGGTGTGGCAACTAGCTGCATTAAGTACTGCAGTGCGTCTCCTCCTCATGGACTCTACTAGATTTGCCAGTTCTTGCTGTGAGATGTTACTCTTCCAAGGCTCCTGCAAGTTGAATGGCCCTATAGCTCTCACCCTCCAATCCAACAGGTTCCAGATGTGCTCAACGGGAGATCCGGGCTCTTCGCTGGCCATGGCAGAACATTGACATCCCTGTCTGGCAGGAAATCACGCACAGAATGAAAAGTATGGCTGGTGGCATTGTCATGCTGGAGGGTCATGTCAGGATGAGTCTGCAGGAAGGGTACCAATTGAGGGAAGAGGATGTATTAGCCTAGCATTGAGCATTGCCTGTAATTACAACAAGCTCAGTCTGATGATGCTCTATCACACCACCCCACGACCATAACGGATCCTCCACCTCCAAATCAATCCCGCTCCAGAGTACAGGCCTCGGTGTAACGTTCATTCATTCAACAATAAACTTGAGCCCTGGTGAGACAAAACCCTGACTCGTATGTGAATAGCACTTTTTGCCACTCCTGTCTGTTACAGCGAAGGTGGGTTTTTACCCATAGTAGACATTGCTGGTGATGTCTGGTGAGAACCTACCTTACAATAGGCCTGCAGGCCCTCAGTCCAGCCTCTCTCAGCTCATTGCAGACAGTCTGGGCATTGATGGAGATTGTGCATTCTGCATTCCTGGTGTAACTGGCAGTTGTTGTTGCCATTCTGTCCCTGTCCCACAGATGTGCACAGGATGTACCAATCCTGTGCAGGTGTTTTTACACATGGTCTGCCACTGCGAGAAAGATCAGTTGTCTTTCCTGTCTCCGTGTAGCACTGTCTAAGGCAGTGGTCCTCAAACCCTTCCATGTAGGGCCTAGTGTATGCAGGTTTTTGCTTTTACCTTGTACAGGCCTGATGGAGTAGCTCACTAATTGTTTAGTATCTCCCCTCACCTGGCAGTCTAGGTCCTAATTATGCTCTAATTGAAGGGAAAGACCAAAAACCAGCATACACTAGGCCCTCCATGGAAGGGTTTGAGGACCAATGGTCTAAGGCATCTCACAGTCCAGACATTGCAATTTATTGCTCTGGCCACATCTGCAGTCTTCATGCCTCCTTGCAGCATGCTGACGGCACATTCACCCAGATGAGCAGGGACACTGGGCATCTTTCTTTTGGTGCTTTTCAGTAGAAGTCAGTAGAAAGGTCTCTAGTGTTCTCAGTTTTCATAACTGTGACCTTAACTGCCTAACGTCTGTATTAAACTGTTGGTGTCTTCTTAATGACCGTTCCACAGGTGCATTTTCATTTTGGTGGGGGGGTCAGTGTACAAACATTGTTTAAACCCTTTACAATGAAGATCTGTAAAGTTATTTGGCTTTTTACAAATTATCGTTAAAATACAGTGTCCTGAAAAAGGGACATTTCATTTTTTTGCTGAGTTTACTTCCCAAAACATGCACATCTTTTTGTTCTGAATTAGCCAGAAGAATGATACACTTGCCTGATGCCAAAAATATTATGTCAATATAAGAATACATTCAAAGTTTCAATTAAATTTACTTCTGTTACCTCAGTCTGCAGTCATGCCTGGCCATGCCCTGCCACTCCCCCCCATTAAGTGACCTGTCCCTGGGGTCGTCTGTGGTCCGGAAGCCCACAGCCCATCGCTACATCAGTACCAAGATTCTCCTAGCTGAGGGTGGGGAGTCCCCGTTCACAGTGCACTGCCACAACTATGAGAACAACTATAGGGTGAATCTCGAACGCTCTTGCTCTTAAACTCCTAATATTTGTTACAACATTACTGAGAGCTTTTACTTTCAATTAGGATTCTTTCACATGTGCTTTCAGTAGTATTATGAGTAGTTTGGACAATTTCTTTCCAAGTGAAGCTGATGGTCTCTTCTATCCTGCTGTGGTTTTCACACTCCGTCCAGATGCTACAAACATCCATTCAGCAGCTGAAGGAACAGGTGCAAAAGATGCAGCGGGATCTGACCAAGCACCACTCCCTCATCAACACAGACAGTATGGGAGACATCCTGGACACATCTGTGCAGATGGACAGACAGATAACAACAGAGTACTCTGCAGTGGACCTCATGAGGCCCATGTTTGAGGAGGTGGGAGTCACCAAAGCAAGGCAGACTCTGTTTTTACAAACAACACCTCGATGAATTTAACCCCGCTATTATTTTAAGATGCATCTCCATATTATTGTTCTTCCCTAGATCTGGGAGGAGACCTTCCAGAGGGTTGCTAATGAACAGGAAATTTATGAAGGTAAGCTGTTAAATGAGAATTATGGGGCTCAATTAAGTCAACCCACATTGCAGTAGTACATATACTGGACAGAACTCATTTTTCCAATTATAATATTACCATACAGAGAGATCTGGGTTATTGTATAAAATAATTATTCTCCTACCAGGGTAACAAAACAGGTATGCTTTCACTTTTCAGAAATAGAAATATTAATATTGTACATAAAGAATGTGCAGACATTGCCATTGGTGGTTTGCTTTAGCATTTATTTCTCATTAATCTATTATTGGTTGAAATTCAATGGGCAGAAATTACAGCTGGGTGTCTTTTTGGTTCTCTTATCAGCTTTGATAACCTGGTACATATTCCCCTATGTGACTTCCACAGGCAATTGTTCACTTATCGCAAACGCCATGAAAACTTATGCAATCAAGTCCATTCAATGTTTCGATTTAATTTAAAAAATAAACTTTTTAACATCTCTATTATGTATCACTTTGTGTAAATCCAGATTGTATCACTCCAAGTTATTTTATGGTGAATATCCACTTTATATGCAATTTGAATGAATTACTTTAAATTTCCTGCATGTTTTTGTTGTTTTTAAGCCCAGCTTCATGATCTGATGCAACTAAGGCAGGAGAACAGCTACCTGACCACCATTGCCAGACATATAGGCCCCTACATACGATCCATCGCCAAGGTGAAGGAACGCCTTGAACCCAGGTACTAGAGCAGTTTCTGACCAACCTCCATAACACAAAATAGGAAAATACATTTTGCTTTGGACATTCCTCCACTGCACTGAGAAACTAACCAATTATACATATGGTATTTTGCGGGATTGGCAAAACCAATATTTAATCTGATGGAGTGATTTCCTTTTTTATAATAATAAATTACATTTCTACCACGTTGTTCACTCAGGATACCCTAGTCAGAGTTTACTCTTAGATTTTGGTTTGCTAATTCAGAAAATTAGACAGGTAGCAAATGCTTTTTCAAACACTGAACTATAGTGGCGAGGCGCCCAAGCAGGCTGATGTTTCGTAAATGATTTCAACCGTTAAAGACATAATGTAGTAAAAGGTATTCTTTTAAATGTTACCACAGACTGAAGGAGCCAAAGGAGCTGAAAGACGAGCGTACAGAGACCATGCTGAAGATCTTCGAGGACCCCAATATGGCCCCAGACAGTGAACAAACCATCTCAACGAAACCGACGTAAGCTGGCTAAGGGATTACCTACTAGCTCGTAGAAGGGATTTCATGGACATACTGAAAAAATACATTGTTAAAACTCCACATTTGTGCTTTAATAGAAAACCTGACATGTACCATAGATGACAACCACTTCTCAGCATCCTCTCTGAGGCCACACCAAGAACAAGGTCTTTACCAGCCAGGGTGCAGAACACCTGTTTGAATTAACAACCGAAGAGGAGCATGACATCAATTGCTCACCTGAAACTAGTGAGCAATTGATGATTGTACTCTAAGTACAATCAAATAGAATGTTGTTTTTAAATTGTAACAACTCATATTATCATGTAGCCTTAGAGAACGCAAACATGTTCAGTGGCTTATAGTTATTTAAAATATGCATCCATTATCCATAAAATGGCAATGGAATAGAACATTGTTTACAAACTTAAGAAGACTGTTTATTTAGGAGAAACTTTCAATTTTATTTCACAGGAAATGTGGTTAATTTAATTCCGAAGAATTACTTTAAGTGAATAAATGTATTCAACTAAGAGATTGATAAGTATTCCCCTCTTTATAATACATTTGTACATTATCTGTAATAAATTGTATCATTAGTGTGCTGTAGTGCAACACAACAGTTCAGCTCAGCTCAGCTCAGCTAACCATGCCTGGAGCAGTAGTGTTGTACTGTATATCTGCAGCAATCTGGATGTGCTCTTATATATAAATTAATCTTAAAATAACCATCTCATTTTTAATCTAAAACATCACTTTTACAGTGCTCAACTGTCCTAATTTCAGAAACTTAAGTCACAAAAACACTCATAGTGCAAGATGCTGTTACAGTGCTCATGACTGTTTCACTTTCAAGAATTCCTTTTCACTCACAAACCCTCCTGACACTCCATAGAGTATGGCCCATTCACCTGAGACTAGCGGTAGATCAGGAGGAAGACATTTTGGGTTGGCCTCCTTGATGTGGGGATAACCCTTCCTCTCTGAACACCTTAGCTGTAGGAATGCATCTTTTGGTTGACTTCAATACACAGTGAGTGAGGAAACAAGCACACTGAACAAATAACAGGGAGCGAGAGGGACGCAATCATTCTGGAGTGCATAACTTGACCAGTTGTGGGGTGCCTAACAGTTGACACCACATGGAATGGGCATCCCCCCATTCAGAAGAAAATGTTAAAGGGAAAGTTCACTTATTTTTACACATGGCTATATTCTAAAGACTCTTTCTGCGCTTGTTCCCACAAATCCATTTTTTTATATTTTGTCTGACTTTAAAAGCAAAAACAAACTGACTGAATTTCTCTTAAGCATATTATAAAATGCTGCAAAATCAATACACATCAGAATCACATTCTGTATAACCTTTTCACTAAATATTAGTTTCATTTCTCACTGTGTTATAAATCAGAAACTATGTTGTTTACAACAACAAAAAACAAGCAGATTTATAGCAAAGTGATGTAACATTAATAAATTGTGTTTTGAAATGTTGTAGAACATGCTGTAAGAAAATCAAAACACAAAAATGGTTTGCCACTAGAAGCACAGAAAAAGTGAACACACCCTGACAAAATGGTACAGCAGACTGGAATTGGCGTGTTAATAGATTGTCAGTCTTCATTATGTTATAAATATTTTTTACATGTATGTAAATACATGTATGACTTTGTACCAATGGGAAGCATCCAATAAGAAACATGTTTGCGATTGTACAGTCTTCTCATCCTGAGTAGCCACGGGATATATGAATTTAAAGAAACAATATTTTGTGTGGATACAACAATTTAGAAATTCTGGGCTCAGAGCTAGCATGTACGTAACTCCGGCTGCAAAGTATAAGCAAAACAACTGAATTGCGATATTATGTCCAAATATTGTAATTGCGATTTATGGTGTGATATACATCAGGGCATAAATATAGATGAGGTTAAATAAAAGATTCAGTATTTTGGGGTCCCTTTGCTGTGTTCTAAATGCCACGATAAAGACAACTAAAGACTGTTATTTTGGAAATAAGTCGGTCTTTAGTAACACACACGACCCTTCTGAGCACCATTCAGAAGGTGTGGACAGTCCTGACAAACACATACCAAGACTACAAACCAGCAAATACATCCTTTTTAAAGCCTAAAATCCTACAGTAACATTTTGCAGGTCTGTAGAAATTGTTGAAAATGCATTGTGTCAGTTCAAACTTCTCAGAACTTTTCCTTTAACTGTGAATCACAGAAATATGCTTAAGAATTTGCAAGCAGCATTGATTCTACTTGTAGAAACAGTTTCACTCAGCTGCAGAACAGCACACAACATGGGTCTGCGTGGTGTGGTGGGCTAACCTGCTGCCTTGCAAGAAAAGCAATGTCATGATAGTCAGTGGTTCTAGCCTGACTGCGGGTTCTCAGACTTTGCCCGGAACCTCAAGCACATGGCAGCACGAACTGGCATAGCGCTGCCCAGGATTTCAAATAGATAATTTGGATTATCTATCTTGTCACATTGCTCTCCAGCAACTCCTTTTGTGCAGCTCAGGCACCTGTAAATTAAATCTTGAAGTATAGCAGGTGAGTGTAATCATCCCATACGTTATCTCACTAAAGGCTTCCATGTTGAAGGAGCAGGACGAAAAGAAACCGGCCGCCTGGACGACATGTGGTTGGATGAACATGTGAACACCCTTCACCATCCCGTATCTGTCCAAGTGTTGCGTATCTGCCAACAAGGCAGGTTTAGGAGAGAATGGGACAACACCGATTGGGAGGGCAGCAAAATTGTGGAGGAGAGAATCACAAAAAGAACAGCACACAAATATGTTGTGCATGGAAAAGAGCCGGGAGGAGAAACATTTTTAGAGATGATTTTAAAAATATTGCATGCTTTCCAGATTTGAATATTGCACCAGGTCAACACTTAAATTTTGAATTTCACTAATTTTTTACAGCCCTACCTACACAATTCTCTCAATTAACTTATCACTGTCAAACACATGGTTCAGATTCACCTATTGGGACAGAACACAAAAAGCTATTCAGTTTTGAATGCTGTGGCCTATTCATGATGACTGTATGATAGGCCAGGCAAGCAACTGACACACAACCAGGCCGATTACAGCACTGTGATTCAGGAAACCAAGCTGAAATCAATGAAATATCCACTGGTGCAACTCAACTCCTCTCAGGAAAACGAGTGAGTCAGTTCACAGACAAAAAACAAAAACATTAAGACAAAAAACTAAGTCTCTAGTAGTCAAAACGACACAAACCAAAGATGAAAAACAGATGTGTCTGAACACATGGTATAGATATAGAAGATTTGGGTGGTGTTTCTTTTTGAATAAGTCTGCTCATCCAGGCCGAGGTAATTGGGACAGAAACCCATCACCATGCTCATGGCTGTCAGTTTCTGTAAGCTCTAGGCCACGAGTGATGGGGCGACCACAGGGGCGAATACACAGCAGGGCTGTTTCTCACAGTGCCTGTCTGTCAGTCTATTATGTTCATATGTCCAGGACCCGAACTCACACCTAGGAGCTGTTGATACGAATTCCTGAAATGAACGGCAGCCCGGTGCCCACTTTCTTCTTGTACTCCAGATAGTCCTCTCCAAAGAAATGGATGAGCGATAGCTCTTCCTCCTCAATCCGCTCACGGAAGAAGCGCCAGCTGGCCAAGGTGTAGCCTGCGATGCAGACAGGGTTGCACAACATCACCTGAAACAACCAAAAAAACAAGTCAATTCAGCAAAGTAGACTACATTTTAACATAAAGGCCCATTGTGTTCAAAATTAGATTTCCCCATTTTGTGTTTACTGCATGCCATTGTAGGGTTTCATATTTTGATTCCAAAAATATTCAAATCAGGATTTCTGGAAAATCTGGGACTGTTGGGAACATTTACATAAAGATGCAACTGATAGAACTGGCCTGTACCTGTGTGCCAATGCTCCAGTAGAACCAGCCCACATATGAGGGGTGTCTGAAGAATGCGTAAACCCCATCAGTGACCAGCACATGGCTATGGGCCTTCTCATTCTGGACAATGTGGTTGAAATTGGAGCCGGCCGTCAGCATGGCAGACTTGCGCAGGAAATCCCCACACAGCACCATGACCAGCCCAACCAAACTGAGCCAGCTTAACTGCTTCAGCTCTGAAACACAGATCACAGCACATTGACCTATGGAACATGTCATTTTTCTCTAAACAGTAACCTGTGCCTAGAGACAAGTAATAACATACAGGCAGAATGGTGCAGACTCATTCCATTAACATTTGCATTAGAAATAATGTTTTAATAAAAGGTTATCCCTTTTGCTTGTGAAAAAACAGAACCCTACCCATTACTACACACATTTGTTTGTAGTTGTTGGCTTTGAATGAGGAAATACCCTCAACTGGGAAGCAATCAACGCTCACAATCGCAAAAAATAATAACACATCACGAAGGGCACTCGGGCACCGTAATACAACTCCTTGATTGAAAAGTGGTTGGCTGTGTTCCAGACTGACTATGTTTTAGTCATTTAGTGTGTGCTCTTATTCAGAGCGACTTACATTGAGTGCATACATTTTCTTATTACAGTGCAGATGCCTGCCCGACTGCAGAATGATGAGGCGTGCTCCTATTAGTTGATGAAACGTAACGCCAGTTGTGTAGTCAGAATGAAACACAGCAATTAAGCCCAGATGTGGAACGCAGGACAGACCTGGGAAAGTGAGCTTCTCAATGGTGAATTCCACCCATGAGGAGATAGCAGCCACGGTGTACTCTACACTGTGGTTGAGCAGGAACGAGTCCAGAGACAGGCTACGGGGGTTAATGATGGCCGTCACTAGGTACTCAGAGTAGTGGAATAAAGACAAGGAGCACATGTACCTGAAATACATGAAGTGAGAATCATACGTCAAGATGTTTCAAACTAACATTAATTAACATTGCAATTAAGTGTTAATGAACAGGTGTTGTTGATGCTAACCAGCCAAAGTGTGTCCACGTGGTTTGGGAAAAGCTAATTATTAAGCCACACCCGAAGGTGAAGCCCAGGAAACATGCTCGCACAGCAACCTGTAAAGGAAGAAAAAGTATGCTCACAGAACAGGAACTAAATTTCTAATGAGTCTGTGAAACTGCTGATGCTACTTAGCTTTAAAAGCGAAGTCTGGGTACCAATCAATACCCCTAATAATATTCTAAGGCATAGCCTAGTTATCCAATAAAGGTTAGCTTACAATTTTCCGGCTCTATATTTAGTTTAAATCCAATAAGTTAATAGGATTAGCTAGCCAGCCATATATACAGTACAGTAGTAGCTACGATAGCACTACACATGGTCAGGAGGGCCAATTAAAATGTCCTGAAAATCCAAGATTGCTAGCGGAGGTTTTGATAACGGGCAATTAATCAGAAAGCAATATGGTTAACTGGCTAACGACGTCACGTGGCTAGTTCCCTAATGTTACAACTATCTACCCTTTCAGACGTTAGCTAGCTAGGACTTACCTTATATAGAGGTCCCTTGTATATGATTAACAAGAAGCCATTGATAACAGCGATGTACAGAGCAATAGCTATTTTTCCCCTGACTTCAGTGAGATAGTCGAATACCCAGTCAAGATGTCCAGCGTATGTCCTTATAAGAGGAATAATAACAACACCGAGACCTAAAATAAAGCTTATAATACTTATTTTACCCTCTATCGCCAACTTACTGCCTGCCATGATGAAATAACGTTCTTCCCTATGGGCTCTCGCGTGGTTTCACAGACAGACGTTGGGACTTAAGGAGTTAGTTTTAGCCTTCAAAATAAAAGTTCGACAGTATGAGCAATGACAAGCAAGCACCCCTCGTTGTAGTGTGCAGTTTGTGGTGGTGCTCAATGTGGACGTGTCAAACGTTTATGTAGGTTGCTGTACAATGGTTATTTTTTCTGGGGCCGGGCTCAATGTGGCTGCAGTCAAACGTTTGACTCCAGGGGGTCAGCCTGGCTTAGTGGGCTAAGTCGCTGCATTGCAGGACAACCTATGTCATGATGGACAGAGGTTTGAGCCTGACCATGGGTTCTCTGACTTTCCCCAGGCCAAATTGGCATACCGCTGCCCCGGGTTTGATAAATCCGATTATCTATCCTGCCACGTTGCTCCCCAGCGATTCGCAGAGCGAAAATATAGTCGGCGTCATGTGGTTGGATGAACGATGTCCGCCCTATTCGCCATCCCACAGATATGTCCTGTCCAGGCAGCGTTGCCAGGTCAAACATAAAATTCTAGCCCAATGACTACTCAAAAACAGCCCAAAATGCCTTAAAACTAGCCGAATTTGTTTACGTTGCCACGGAGTAAAAAAATACAATACTTTTTTCCACAATGTACATATAAATGTGATTTTTTTACCCTATTCTCTTAATTGACTACTCTCCCTCTCTTTCATACACACCACGCAGTAGCTCCTCTCATACCTGGTACAGGCTGCACCATACAGCCTAGGTCACATTTATTTATTAAAAGGAAAATGCTGCAGCTGTGGTTGTTTAAAAATAGCCCAAAAAACCGCAACCCGCAACCAATATATTTTCTACCGCCAAATTGATTTAAAAATAGCCCAATTTGGCTAGAAAACCGCGGACATGGCAACACTGTGTCCAGGGAGTTGCGGAGCTGCCACCAAGGCAGGATTATGCTGCGTTCCATTTGGCTCGGAAGTGGGAGGTCGGAACTGGGAATGACGTCACACCTGAGTAAAACAAGTTGATCGCATTCCAGTTACCGAAATGGGAAAACAAGTTAGCCATACAAGTAGCATACAACTAGGCATGTTACCCATTTTTAGCAAAACCAGTTGATAAAACCCATTTCGGTGTGTTTTCACACCTTCTAACGCCGTAGCAACATGTCCAGATTAATTATAAAATCTATGGTCCAGACACAACAGTTGGACAGTACTGTGTGTACGGCAATTTCCGTGAAAAACAAATACAACTAAAAATTAACAGTAACAACAACTTTCATTTACTGTTGATACAGGGTCTTGCCATCTTGGAAAATGAACTTGGGGTAGTGAAATATCTCCGATTTTGCGACTAGGAATTTCCCACTTGCGCGGGCGTTCCAGTAAAATTCCAACTAGGAACTCGGAATTTCCGACCTCCGAGTACAAATGGAGCGAATTAGAGGGAATTGGGAGGTGAGGGGAGGTTGGGGGGTCACAACAACACAAATAAATTTATCTTGTCTTGTCGCTCTAAAGCAATAACTTATGTGCAGCCTAAACAGGCGCTTGTGAATTTAATCAAGGTTGTGTAGTTGGAAAATGTTTAAACCTCCCTCATACTGTATGTGCAGACCTCCGTGTTTAACAAGCAGTGTGAAAAGAATAGGAAGGATTGGTGTCACATGATGGAATAAAGCATGTGTTCGACCTTGAACCACCCCCACCTGCTGAGGGTTTGCCAACAAGACGTTTCAAGTCTATTTGTCAAATGTACAGTGAAAATATTGTGCCCCAAGTTCCAACAATGCTAGAGATCAAGCATAACATATACAGTCTTTACCTGTAAACAGTAAGCAGTAAGCAGTGCTGAGAGAATATTACTTGATGATCAAGATGCATACATAATTAGCATTAATTACTATGTCTGGTTATATGTACATTTAACAATTACACTGTTTACATTAAGGTGCAGTGGAATGTGCAATGGAATAACCACGGTGACCAGTGCAGCTTACTTGGGAATCGGACATGACAACTCACCTATCACTATGAATTGTCTGTAACTCCTCAGCACATTAGGTGCAGGATGAGTAAAGGTGATCACATTTCTTTCAAGCACATATTTGCCGAACCGTCCGATTGTTTTTTACACTGCTCGTTCAACATGGAAGCCATGGAAGTACACTCCCAGAAAGATTATACATTCACCAACTATACTTCCACAATTTGACTTCCAGGTGCCCAATCTGAACACATGGAGTCCCTAGAAAACAACATTGGCAAAGGTATTAGGCCAACCTTTCTCCTCCATTCTACCACTCTCTACCAATTTGGCCTGCAATTTACTGTGGCTCCCGACGTAGTTGGAAATGCTGTGGCCAGAATTAAACCGCTGATCACCATAACAATATTTCCTACAATTGAGTGACTTAGCCCACTATGCAGTGACTTAGCCCACTATGCAATGACTTAGCCCATAATGCAGTGACTTAGCCCACTATGCAGTGACTTAGCCAACTATGGAATGACCTAACCCACTACGTCACAAAAAGCCCCTATCTGTATAATTTTTATGATGTTTTTATCTTATCTATCTATATATCAATCTAATTTACACTTGACTCACTGCATTTGCAATTATCTGCTCCACTTAGTTAAGTATCTCTATTTGTAACCTGGTATTACTCCATGAAACTGGAAATCAGCTCATCGTGCCCTTGCTTAAACATAGGGATACCTCAGTTTTAGACGACTATAAAACATTTGTAAGCTATCTTGCTTTGCCCAAGACTTGGAAGCACTTGTCAACTCACTATTAAGATATACTTTTGTATCAGTCTATTGGTTGTAAACTGTATGCAGATGATACCTTTTTGTAATTTAATGCCCTAACTGACAGCCAATCATCAGAGTTGAAAGCTCTCTTTTAAAAATCATGCTGATAAGCTAAATAAGGTTTTAGATGGGATTCCTTTATAGGAATAGATCCTGCAAAGCCCCTAGAGTCAATCTATCACAGCACAATACATTTTATTACCAATGAAAAAAACACTATGCATCACTATATTTTCTATCACAATGTAGGGTGGCCTTCTTGACATTTTCGATTGACTCTATTACCCATGAAAAGCCCTTTCCACAAATGACAACATTACCTCTCATCTCTATTAACGGACAGAAGCAGTTCCCACCACATGCTCCATGGATTTGATTACTCTAGTGGTCCCTTTATTTTCCATCAGCTTTAATTTTTTATTCACCCAGCTCCTGGAATGATATACAGAACTCATCCTGGGGGAGAGGGTGACTTTGAGGCTATTCCAATATTGGTTTGTAAAGGGGAATGTGTATTTTGTTTCATGATTTTACAATGATTATTTTTATGGATAACTTTTTGACATCCTTATGATGTGTGTTACATTTTTCTTGTTTTCTACTTGAAATTATGCTATGTATGGCATTTCTTATTTCTGTAAATGTACATTAGGCACCCTTGAAAAACAGACTATGGTCTCAGTTGGATTTATTAAAAAAGGGGTAATAAATCTATATATGATCTTTCTGTCTATATACCTATGTACAGTATTTTGTAGTGAATGTTGTATCTATCTGTATTTTGGATCCTATCTTTGGCTGTGGCTAGTGACAAATCTTAACTGTAGATGGCGCCATTTTAGAATAAACGTACACAGACCATAGACACAGACAAAGCCAAGTACAAAGATGTTTGAAGTTTGTGTCATATAATCAAACCTTGTTCTACTTGAGGGCCTGACGTAGCCTGATAGTGTACCTAGAGTACACTTGATAGTGTACCTAGAGTACACTATTTAAAATAAAGAAAAGTACTTTTTAGTCATTTAATCTTAAGCAGTGGTCATATAGGCATAGATTTCTTTCCATAATTACTAATCTTTTCAATGAATGGTTCAACATATCATAGCCCCTTATATACCTGGTTCATACCTAAATAATATAATTTTATCTAGCCAGTATCTGATTTAAAGATGCAGCTTTGTCCTTTTGTGCTTTAAGGTTGTGACCTTCTGTACTTTATTTACATTACTCAGCGTAAATGAGTACACCCCAACAGATAACATCAGAATATCATCTGTCTCTCTTCAGAATCAGTACTTTCCATGATATCCTATAAAATAAAATATATATAGCACCACATGGAAGACAAATCTTTTTGAAGCTGATTACCAGTATTTGTAGCAAATTACCAGTACTTTTTCTATTATTTTACAGACATTTCCTTCAATTCAATAACAGAAAATACTTTATAAACAAAGTAAATGTCCATTAACACACAGAGCTGATATTACTTTGTAACAAGACATCTACTGTGTTTATGTAATAGTTTCTGTTACTGGCTTGAAAAAAATGTCTGTAAAATAATAGAAAAGGTACTGGCAACAAATTACCATACTATTTAGTGTATTTTTACTGATATTATATACAGTGCAGTTCAAGCACTTACTATTGTTCCGTTAAAGTGTAGTGACACCTGCTCAAACATAAAAATAAAATTTTGTGTAAAATTGCACATTGAGTAGAGCTTCCAGGTCACCCAACATGTGACCTAGTAAAAATCACATCAAATTGACCTACAAATGAATGATAGTGTTTATCAATTAATGATGTGGGAGGTTTACTATGTATTGTTGGGATATTTACTTCCCATGCTCCCACAGGAGTAAAAATTTAGCTTTGATACAAAGTCCACCAGTGTGAAGAAATTTAGCACAGGTGTGATAGACAAGTCTGTGTACTTTCTAGTCAAATAGGCCTTTGTACAGAATTGCTACACAAATCATTCTAGAGATACACTAGGACTCCATTACCTTTTGGTTAATGATACCTGAATGAATGTTAGTAAATGCAAACAAAAATAAGAATTAAAAAGCCTATGAATAACCAATGGGTTTAGAGTTGATGTACAGTACTCAGCGTAAATTAGGTCAATGAGTACACTCCCTTTGAAAATTAAGATTTGTATAAACCGAGTTAGGTGAATTTTTTTTTTAATGAATAACATAAAAGGTTGGTCAATATAATTGGGATAAAAAAATAATACATTCTATGCAAATGATGTGTTGCAAAAATGAGTACACCCTACAACAAATTCTACCAAATCTACACTGTAAAAAAATGTTCCGTAAAAACCTGTAGAATGTACTGGTAACAAATATACCAGTAATATTTCTATTATTTCACCTACATTTCCTTCAAGACAATAACATAATTTTTTTATAAACACAGTAAATATCCATTAACACACAGTGCTGATATTACTTTTTAAGGGACATCTACTGTGTTTATAAAGTATTTTCTGTCATTGTCTTGAAGGAAATTACCAGTACTTTTTCCTTTTTTTTCACTGATATTTTTTACACTGTGTGTGAATAATAGTCACTAGTCAGAGGTTCAAGCCTGATTATGGCTTCTCCGACTTTGCCCGGAACCTCCAGAACGAGGCAGCACAAATTGACATAGCGCTGCCAGTTATTTGGGATAGATAAGTTGAATTATCTACCTTGCAACGTCGCTCTCCAGTGACTCCTTGTGTGCAGATTTGGCACCTTTAAATTCAATCATGGAAGTATAGTTGGTAAGTGTAATCATCCTGTACATGAGCTGACTAAAGGCATCCATGTTAGATGAACAATGTAAAAAGGATCGGTTGAATTGGACAAGTGGTTGAATGTACAGTTCCATGTGCGCGGCCCTCAACATAGGTCATCTGTCCAAGAAGTTGCAGAGCTGCCAACAAGGCAGGGTCAGTGGGAATTGGACAAGACCAATTGGGAGAGGAGAAAAATAAGGAAAAATATAGTAATAAATGAATGTGTCCATTTAAATAAAAATAGCAATGGTATTGCTACTATAAGTACTGGTATTTTGTTTTCACTATTTTGTTGATGATCTGTAACCTCAATTTACAAGTCAAAATATATATAATAACACAATATCAAAAAGTCAGAATATTGAACTTTATATTTTGTATTTAAAATCAGTTTGTTCCAGAGCAGGACTCCCATGGTCCATTGGGTGATAAGCGGGCCATCTGTCCAGATGGTGTGGGTGAGAGCCCAGTTGACTGTTGCTGGCCCGGGGGGGGCTGGTCACTTGAGCTCTGTGTGACAGGGCACACTTCCTTTGTGTGTCTTTCCCAGTGTCATTAACACTGGAGTGTGGGAAGCTCGGGAGCACGGCGCCTCTCACGTTTCACTGGGGCAGTGAGGGGGCGTGTGACTGGGACACAGCCACTGGCAGGCAGAGTGTGTGTGTGTGTTTGTGTGAGTGTGTGTGAAAGTGTGTGTGTGTGTGTGTGTGTGTGAAAGTGTGTGTGTGTGCGTGCTCTTTAAGTGTGTGTGTGCTCTGTAAGTGTGTGTGTGTGTGTGTGCTCTGTAAGTGTGTGTGTGTGTGCTCTGTAAGTAAGTGTGTTTCAAGAGTGTGGCGCCTGCATCTTGCTCTGTATGTGTCAGTAGATGTGAAAGTGTGCTAAAAGGGCAACAAAGTTGGCAATACATTTCCACATAGAGCAGGTGACAAAACTTGATTCTGAATATAATAGAATACAGTGTTTAGGTGAAGACATTTTCTACTCACTGAAATCTACTTCCTGACAGTAATACACACTATGCTTATATAATCACATGGCAGAGTTTGGTAAGCTCCCAACTCATTCTACTAGCAACAGGGGTTCAATCCCCGGATGAGTGCCTGTGTCCTTCCTCTCTTTTTTCTCATTCATACCTGTCCCCCTGCCCTCTATTTCCTACTGGTGTGTCATTGAATATAATACAACCCCAGTTCTCAAAAGGTTGGGATGGTATGGAAAATGCAAAGAAATAAAAAAGAGTCATTTGAAAATAAAATTCACCCTGTGAAATGCCAGTGTTTGGACACTGAAGACACTAGTCAGTTAAGTTTAGCAAGCAGAATTTGCCTACCCAACAAGCATCACCACTCGATGGGTCTGAGCTGGAATAGGTTGAAAATGACAAATACCTAGGAGTCTGGTTAGACTCCTCACTCTCCTTCTAGACCCACTTTAACCATCTCCACTCCAAGATCAAATCGAGGATTGTCTTCCTATTCCATAACAAGGCCTCATTCATGCTTCCTGCCAAACATGCCCCATTCTCCCAATACTACAGAACTGCCTCAACTTCTCTCCTTAGGATATCGGATGTGGCATACTACAGAGCCATCCGTTTTGTTACCAATGCCGCATATATCACCCATCACTGCAACCACTATGCACTAGTTGGATGGCCCCCGCTACACACTCGGCACCTGAATCACTGGTACCATCTGACGTACAAGTCAAAACCCCACCTTACCTAAGCTCATTATTCTCCAGAGCATCACTCACTCTCAACCTGCGCTCAAGCAGGTATATCTCTTTGGTTGCTACAAAAGCCTGTACCTCATTTATACTCTACTCCTTCCAATTCTCAGCTGCTTATAATTGGAACGGACAACAAAAACACTGCATGTGTTTACTCTACCCCCTCTCTTTGCCTGTTTATGCCCTTTTGCCCTCATCAAAACCTTAACACATCCTCATAGCTGTCCTTGTATAATTTGCACATTACCGTTTTCCCAATTGATTAACCTGGTTAAATAAAAGTGAAATAAATGAAAATAAAAAAATAAGAAGAGTGTAGATGCTAGCATGGCCTGCCTGCAGTTCTGACCTTTCTCCAATTGAGAATGTGCGGCTCATTATGAAGCGCAACGAAGGCCCCATACAGTTACCCAGCTGAGGACATGGATAATGGATGAACGGGGGAAAATTCAGTTTGCTAAACCTAACCAATAGTTGTCTTCAGTGCCCAAACACTTAACAAGCGTTATTAAAAGAAAAGGCGATGTTACACAGTGATAAACAGTTACTGTACCAACGTTTTTGGAGTGTGTTGCGATCATCAGATTTAAAATGAGTGTATATTTTCTAAATTAAATTAAGTTCACGAAGTAAAACATCACATAATGTGGTAATAATATGTTTTCAATATAGTACAGGGTTAATTTAATTTTAAAATGACACTTTGTGTTAGAATTTTTGCATTTTCCATATTTTATAACATCTTTTGGAATTGGGAATTTATATAAATATTTTAAAAAGTATAGAAAGTAACCATAGAAAGTCATGTGTATGAGTATGCCAGGCTTATGGAAACCACTTGTTTGCTGACGCTAACAGATCCTCAGCGGGTCACAGCCCCACCCTGTCAGCCTCACACCCACGTGTGCCCTGTGCCAAAACACTTGCTGCTCTTTATTCTGTGATCTTGGCCAGAGATGAGCACACTCCTTCCTCCAGGGTCACCACTTTCCCAGATTCACAACGGCACCATGTCAGCCCGACCCCTCCCCATCTCTCCACCTGCTCCCTGGAGGCACACTCTTTGTCTGCTCGGCAATAAACCCTTAATTGAGCATGTGGCAGCCCGGCATCTCTCAATGCTCTTTCCAGCCCTCCTATTGGCTCAGGACTGTGAGAAACTCCAACAAGCCCAAGACCCACATATTCATATGGAGATGAAGGGGTATAAATAAGAGGGTGAGCCAGAGGAACACAGCACACATCCAGTTGGCTCTTCACTGAGATTCAGCTAAACAGAGCTACAACCACACTGCAGCCATGGCACCCAGACTGATTGGGCAGATGACCTACCCGAAGCAGCACATCTCACTGACTAAGGTAAACACGTCCCTTCGAGTCTTAGAATACATAAATACATTCATAACTTCTTCTATTGCTGTTGATGCTGCACGGTGAAACAAATTGACTAAATGGTTCTGTTTTCTCTTGGTGCAGATAAGAAAGCCGGTGGTGGAGAAAATCCGCAGGGATCGTATCAACACCTGCATCGAGCAGCTTAAGTCTCTCCTGGGTCCTGAGTTTCTCCGGCAGCAGCCGGACTCCAAGCAAGAGAAGGCTGACATCTTAGAGATGACCGTTTATTTCCTGAGCCGCCAGCAGCAGGCAGGAAGTTCCACTGCGACAGCCAATGAGGGCTACTCGCACTGTGTGCAGGAGGCTGCCGCCTTCCTGTCTCAGTGTGAGGTCAAGACGCCATCACACAGCAAGCTGCTGAGCCACTTCCAGAGCCTTCAGACATCCAGACAACCCAGCCAGGTGCCCAGGCCCCTCTCCCCGCCAGCCTTCCTAGTCCCCCAGGCCAGCAAGGGCATGGCCAGCCCTGGTCAGCTATGGAGACCTTGGTAGAGAAGCAACGTTTAGTGTCAGACCAACAGAATTGGACAGGCTTGTCTATTTTAAGACAGGCATGGACAGTGGAGTTCAGAGTGACGGAGGCCTACTTTTGCATTTGACAAGAGTTGCTTCGTCGTAAGTCTTCATCCAGATGAAGCAAAGGCATGTTTTGCCAGTATTCCTTTGAAAGGAGAAATTCTATTAACTGTTTCATATTGGTTTGGATACATTGTATTAGAAAATTATACACTGATTTAAAGTGTTTCTGTTATGATATTTGAGAAGTATAACTCTGACAGTACAGAGTTTTACTTCATGTCCAACTCATATTGGGTTGATAACATTTGTGTCTGAGATGCTTAATTTTGTAAACTATTTATGAATTGTCACTAAATAATACAATGTATCAATGTATCACTTTGGCAAAGTATGAATATTATCACGATTATGGATTCAATGGATCTACTCTAAATGTAAATAATATAATGATTAGTCGAAAATGACATTGTTGCTATTGCAATATTCAATATTGAAAGATGTTTTAAAGCTAATTTTAACTTTGAAGAAAAACCTTTTATAAAGAGATTTTGTGTATTCAACATAAGGTTTTGTTAAGATAAATGCTTTTCTGTGAAAAGTTTGTATTCCACTGTTTAAAGGACTGATATGCCGTCAAGCTTTTTGAAATAAATGAAAAACTTCAAATGAAGTTTCTCAAAATATAATTTTGGTGTCAAATCAACTTATTTCATCATGTCAGCACAACGTTTATCAACACAATTCTGATATCATTAGCAGTATGGCAAACTTGCATCCACACATTGATAAAGATCAATATGTTTCTATAAAGAAATACGAGATGAAAAATATATTCAGTATTCCGCTGCACATAGATATTGGTAAATATAGATTGGTTTCTAGTTGCTAAACCTTTTTTATGAATTGCTGAACTGTATGGACAGAACCTGTGTAACTGAATGTACGGTAATAACCTTGTCAGATAACTTCTATGCATAGCTTTGCCATCACAAAGCCCGAAATTAATGACATCTCTCTACATTCATTGCTAATCTACTACAGCATACACTATGCAGATATTTTAATATGGAATATACCTGACATCCACAACTGTGAATCCATGTACAGTAGATTATTATTATTCTACAATCTATACTCACCACTCATTGTACATTATATGACTAAAAGTATGTGGACACCCTGACTAATGGTAGAGGAGGGATTATAGTCTGGGATGATTTTTCAAGGTATGGGCTAGGCCCCTTAGTTCCAGTGAAGGTTTATCAACATTGTGGCAACAGTTTGGTGAATGCCCTTTACTGTTTCAGCATGACTGTGCCACTGTGCACAAAGTGGGATCCATAAAGACATGGTTCTACAAGTTTGGTGTGGAGCAAATTGAGTGGCCTGCACAGAACCATGTCCTCATCACCACGGAATAACTTGAGGATGAATTGGAATGGCGATTTCAAGCTAAGTCTTCTTTTCCACATCAGTGCCTGACCTCATGCTTGTTTGGCTGAAATGGGACAAAATTCCACAGACACAATCCAAACTCTTGTGGAAACCCTTCCCAGAGGAGTGGCGTCAGTGGGTGTTAACTTCATGTTAATGCCCATGGTTTTGGATTGGGATGTCCAAAAAACTCATATGGGTGTGATGGTCAGGTGTCCACATACTTTTGACCATATAGTGTATATGCAGTAATTTTATCATAACTTTGCATAGACTTTATTATTATTTTCTTTATGTTGTCTACCATTAGCAACATCATTATACTACAATACTAAGTATGTTTAGATTTACTTAGCTATTCAGGTGAAAAAATATTACACCCATATTCACACTATGGATTCATGGGTTCTCGTCCAATGTTGGACGGCCTGCACAGCCACAAGACGTCATAGACTCCTCCCACTTCCTTCCCTTCCTGCTCTGATAAAGGATCCCTTTTATTTGTTGCAAAAAGTTGTAAAAAATGGCAAGGCTGAAGTTTCTCAGGGTTAGTCCTGCAGATGGTCTGGTGGTGGCTAAAGGCCCTCTCCCTCCCGCAACTACAGATCAAACACTGTGGCTAATGTGATGTGTAACAAGACACACTTCTATTGTCCCCTTATTGAGGCTGCTGAATGGAGAGAGAGTGTGGGAAACAGGGGCTAGCACACTCCCAAAGGCAGAGGGCTGATGGGAAACTGCCTTACCTCGCCACAAGCCTGGCAGTCCAAAGTTTTTGTCAGGAATTTAGACCCTGTTGTCTGATTAGGGTGGGTCTCTGTTCATAAAGACCTCAGACAAAGGCTAGCCCAAACTTTCCTGTCTGTACATTGTCATTGTGGTCTTTGCAAAGTTTGCCTAAAGGGAAATTCAGTGAAAATGTACATCTATCAGGTATGCTAAAAGGTGCTAAACATATTTTGTAGAAATGAAGTTGTAGACCAATTATTTATGCGTAACTCCATTCAAGGAAGTTTACGCAGACCGAAGTTGAAGAAGGCGACAGGGCCATCTTGTAGCTCTTTGTCGATCTGCAAGACCCCATTAACTTGATTTTTTCCAGATGGTCTGTGACATAGGGTTTCTGTTTGTCCTGTGACAAAGGATCAATTAACATTCCCTATGGAGCACTGAGGGAGCGGCCTGGCTTTTGTGGCACATCTAGCCCAGTTCAGGGGACTGGTGGGAAACAAGAGTCTCAGGCCTCCTCACAGTATTCACAGGCCAGGCAGCACATCTGTGACCTCTGCACTGCCAGAAACACAACCTTGGCCCTCTGCCAGTGGCTGGTGCATTGTCGCTAGCCGCTCCCCCCTGTCTCAGCAGCACATAACGAAGTATATTTCACTTGGGACTTGAGTAGTGGTCAATGCAGCGTTTACTAGAATGACATTGAGTCACCAGTAAAAAACAAGTATTCTAAAAATGTGTACCTCCTACTTGTTTGTCCTGCGCAAACATAGTCCTTCACGTGATCCTTCAAGTCATGATTTTATTTTAAAACTTGTATTGAATACAACCACTCAATTTTTATTTATATACATTTGGGTGTTTGGATCAGCAATTTCACTTTGATCTATCAAATAACTGAAGTACACAATAATATTTCAGTAGTGAAATTAGGTTTATTGGATGAACAGAAAATGTACAAAATGCATCAAAACAAAATTAGACAGGTGCATAAATTTGGTCACCCCAACAGAAATATCATATAAATATTTAGTTGAGCCTCCTTTAGCAGAAATAACTGCCTCTAGATGCTTCCTATAGCCTGTAATGAGTGTCTGGATTCTGGATGAAGGAATTTTGGACCATTCCTCCTTGCAAAATATCTCCAGTTCAGTTAGGTTTGATGGTGGCCGAGCATGGACAGCCCGCTTCAAATCACCTCACAGATTTTCAATTATATTCAGGTCTGGGGACTGGGATGGCCATTCCAGAACATTGTGCTTGTTCCTCTGCATAAATGCCAGAGTAGACTTTGAGCAGTGTTTTGGGTCGTTGTCTTGTTGAAATATCCAGCCCCGGCGTAACTTCAACTTTCTGACTGATTACTCTACATTATTCTCAAGTATCTGCTAAATATTGAATGGAATCCATGTGACCCTAAAAAAAGTATTCTTCCGCATCACTCTCCCGTACAGCTTCCCCTTGTGCAAAGAGCGCTGAATTGTTGAATGATGCACAATGTCACCATCTGCAGCAAGATGATGTTGTAGGTCTTTGGAGGTGGTCTGTTTTTGACCGTTCTCACCATCCTTCACCTTTGCTTCTCTGATATTTTACTTGGCCTGCCACTTCTGGCTTTAACAAGAACTGTGCCTGTGGTCTTCCATTTCCTCACTATGTTCCTCACAGTGGACACTGACAGCTTAAATCTCTGTGATAGCTTTTTGTAGCCCTCCCCTAAAACATAATGTTGAACAATTTGTGTTTTCAGGTCATTTGAGAGTTGTTTTGAGGCCCTTATGTTGCCACCCTTCAGAGGAGAGTCAAAGAGAACAACAACTTGCAATTGGCCACCTTAAATACATTTTCTCATGATTTGATGCACCTATTTATGAATTTCAAGGCTTAGTGAGCTCACCAAACCAATTGCTTGTTCCAATGAATCAGTGCTAGTTAGTTACAGATATTCAAATCAGCAAAATGTCAAGGGTGCCCAAATTTATGCACCTGTCTAATTTCGTTTTGATGCATATTACACATTTTCTGTTCATTCGATTAATCTCATTTTACTACCGAAATATTACTGTGTCCATTCAGTTATTTGAAAGATCAAAATGAAACACCCAATTATTTATAAATGAAAATCATGGAAATTGTCAGAGGTGCCTTAACTTTTGCATACGACTGTATTTGTAGATGGAGTGACCTTTACATACTGTAAGCTAAGATTCTATTCATGAAATGGTCTTTTGTTGAATTCAGGTATTTTGATTAACTTTATGACTTTAAATATGCTTCTAAAGGACAGTCTGTTGTTGCGTTTAGCTTTTTTATGAACAGTATGACTTGGAGGATGCCTCTAATAGATTGTACTAGTAGAGAACAAACATAAGTTTTCACAATTTCAGAATTGAGGTTTTATCAGATGTTGGTGACTTAGTTGTTGGCATATCCCACTAACATTGATTACTACTCAACTCAAGACCAAAAGAGAATATGTTGAATAAAATCAATTATGCAACTTACGTAATGAAATCATAGTTCATGGAGAAAAGGTCTGGTGGTTTTCTTGGCAAAGTAACTATTTACCTTATTATAAAATTTTTATTTACTGCCTCTTTGTAACAATGGCACAATATTTTCCATACTATTGCTAAAGTAATATTTTTTATTGGAAAAGTTAAATAACCATTTGTTGTGTAGAATAAATTCACTTTTCCCGGGGGCAATAAATCCACGTGTGAATACAAGCTGCCTTGAGCGTTCCCACACTCAACAGCCTATTAGAACTGAGACTCAGACAATAGATAACACAATGCTCCAATGACTCAACTGTCTGTCAAAGTGGAGACTGCTTGTCTGGACAAAGTGTGTGGGGTGTATGTGATGGGAGTGCAACACACACCCATCACATGACCTAGTCCTTAACACACCGCTGGATGTGTGAGAAAAGTGTGAACTATGCAGTACATGAGGCTGTGTGACCCACATTCCAACACAGTGGCAGCCATCTGGGTCTACATCAATGTCTTCTGCATCAGACAGCATGATTTTGCCTTAGCATCCATTTATAACAATACTTGTCTACTGCTTACCCTAAAACAAACCAAGGTGCTATGAACACACACGTGCAGTATTCACCACTTTTATGAATCATATAACAAATGTATTTATTTTATTAAAAGAATAAAGAGAAAATAATTACTTACGCAAAATAATAATGTATCTATCTCTTCAGAATAAAAATCTAAACTGACTTTGAAATGAAAGGGTTTTCAGGATGTAAAAAAAACAGGTAATTACTGTTAATTACTTAGATCTTTTTTTATTGCCTATATTGACCCTCTTTGAACTAGAGCAGTTTCCTTAAGAAGTGTGTCTACTTTTCACCTATTTTCCACATGTCATTCTTTTCACATTTGATGTGTATAATAGCACAGTTGGAATGTTCATTGAATGCATAATGTAATTTATGAATCAATAGTTGCTCCTTATCTTGGGAAACCACCCTGTTCCCCCATTACCCATCAAGTTATTGATGTTTCCCCTATTGTTGCCGTGGGCGGCCCTGTGTTCCCAGTAGTGTGGGAACCCCAGCCTGGCTTGGGCCACATGGCTTTGTCATGGTAATGTCCTGCTATATAAAGGGGGAGATCAACTCAGAGGGCCCAGACCAGCACTCTACAGCCCAGGGGAAGTATCTGACAGCTCTAACACAAGCAGCCATGGCTCCCTGCTCAAACAACTTGTCTTTCCATCACCTGAGGTTAGCAGAAAAAGACATTAAGGTATGTACATTCATTTTTAAATGCTCAGTGCATGTGTAAATACTCCAGTACAGTGTGTGTATGTTTGTTTCTGCTTTATGGAGTTCATTATTGCTGTGGAGTTAAATGTTCTTTCTCCACTTCCTAGATCAGGAAGCCGATCGTTGAGAAAATGCGTAGAGACCGCATCAATGGCTGCATTGAGCAGCTCAAGATTATTCTGGAGAAGGAGTTCCAGAAACATGACCCCAGCACCAAGCTGGAGAAAGCTGACATCCTGGAGATGACTGTGAGCTTTCTGAGGCAGCAGCTGCAGCCAGCTCCATCACAGAGAGACTACAGCCAAGGTTACTCACAGTGCTGGGCAGAGTCTCTACAGTTCCTGTCAGGAAGCCCCACGAGAGACACCACCTCACCTGTACCTCTTCAGGGGCTCCAGGAACAGAGGCTCTCCTCCCAGGCTCATGGAGCCAGCAGCAACCTGATGGATCACTCTCTCTCCCCTGGTTCATCCACCCTCCGCTCCACCACCATGGTCCAGGATACAGGAGCAAAAGGCTCCGTATGGAGGCCCTGGTAGACTTCTACTGGACTGGAGTTGTGATGAACCATAAGGGAAACACTGGACTGGATGTTTCACTGTGTAGGAAATATACATTTCCATCCTGCTCGCGCTTGCGTGTTGCGTGTACTAGGCCCATCACATTGATGGACAGATATGTCTGGCACGTATGTGGCATATCTTAAGTGAGGGTAGTCACTTTTCTGTAAAGATTTCTTTCTCTTACTTGTTTAATCACATTTTTTTATTTTTCATTTGCAGTGAAGAATTTTAGCTAATTATTGAGTTATAATCTTTTATTGTGTAATATGAATTTATTGTGTGATGTTTTTCAACTCCAGTGGAGTCCATGTGTTATGCTAGATTTAACAGTAACTACAGTAGGCTACTGCATTTTCTGACAGCAATACTTTGAGGATATTTCTCTATGGTTATGAATGGTTATATTATATAATGTATGTACAGTATCTTTTATAAAGGGACTGGTGTGTTTTGTATGCTTTGTAATACTACTGTACGTGATGCTCCTAATCTATGTTTGACATTTGAATGGCAATAAAACTACAATCATTTTTCTTTTTATTCTAGGATTAATCTTTCTGATTAAATTGTAGTGGATCTTGCACTTTGTTTTAAACAATTCATATGATATTAATCCATTAAATATTCTCTCAAATTTGACCAATTCTGAAAAACCCACATATAACATTTTTAATCTAACGCTTGTGTTTAAGTGTAAATGGTTAACATTATGGAAAAGTTTAATACATTTAACAACCTCATTATCTCCATTATTTATCGCTTTCTAAAAAAGTTTTATGTTAATAGTGTCTACATATTGAAGGAAAATGTATTATTTAAAATACAAAAAATGCAATTAGATTTTTTATTAAAGTTTTTATTTACTATTCAATGAGTTAATAAAGAAAGATTTTTAGGACTTTGATATGGTGCTGCAGATAATTAATATTAGCTTAAAAGTAGTGGTCTTTAAGGGAATACAAAATTAAAAAAAGACAAAGAAACATCCAGTACGTTTAAACATAAAAAATGATATGCAGTTTCTTTAAAAGGTAAAATGCCTATTGTAAGTTTTGGCTACTGACTAGAGTGCAAGGCATCTGTATGGGTTTAAATCAGTAATCCTATTGAGCCACTGAATTGGGCACAGATGCCCAATGAGTGGGCACAGAGAGACGGGCACACTTCCTGACAGAATGAAAGACAGGTCTCTATGGCAATGCCCAAAGAACCAGTGTTAATTCTGCTGTTGACGTCAGACATATGGCACAGACACTGATGAGTAGGCTTATACTGTTCTGAATGTTCCCCAGAAAAACCAAACAATTAGCTCACTCTAGTCGACACTACAATAAGTAAAGAATAGTACTCATACATCTCAACCTTGAAAACATTATTTTCTTTCTATTTTCTCTTAGCGTGAACATAACTACATATAAGGCATTTTTAAAGCCACCTGCTTACAGTATATTGGGAATACGTACCCAGAGGCATAATAGACACATCAATAATAAAAACATATATTTCACTGTTTGTTCATGGTATACATCTGAATACAGTTTTGGAAATGGGCTGTTGTGTTCATTTGGGGCCTCAGAACCATGATGTAGACCTTGGGCATGAAGTAGCCACCAAGGATCCCCAACACACTGGACACTATGGCCAGCACACGCATGGCCATGGAAAACTGTCCCCTGCTCACACAGTAGATGGTGAAGAAGCTGGTCCAGGAGATCATGTAGATGGTAAGACTGAACGTTATACATTTGGCCTCGTTGTAGTTGGCTGGCAGGTCTTTGCCCATGTAGCTGAAGGTGAAACAGAGAATGCTGAGCAGTGAAAGGTAGCCTAGCTCTGTCATGGCGCCCACAGACAAGGTGTTAGTGCACTCCAAGACGATGCTGTCCATGTAGAAAGTCACGTCCTGGGATGGCTTTGGTGGGTTTAGAGATGAGCGCATCACGGAGATGAACAACACTGTCAGAGACATGACTAAGACGGTGACTTCGGGCCCGCGGTTCTTCGCCCAGGAATCATAGGCCCGAGGGAGCTTGGAGGACAGCTTGAAGATGCAAACCACCTGGAAGGAGCGCACCGTGATGCAGGCCAGACACACGGTGAAGCTGAAGCTGAAGAGGGGCTGTATAAGGACGCAGGCTAATGGAGACGGGAGACCAAACTGACAGAGAGCACTGACGGCCGACATTGTTAGGGCCAGGAGCATTACCAAGCAGGTGTGCCCGCCGGCCGACTTGGCCACAGGGGTGCCCAGGTTGAAGAGGAAGATGACCCCAGTTCCGAGGGTCATGATCATGGTCAGAGCAAGAAGGACTAGAAGGGCAACAGACAGGCGGTCGTCCCAGGCCAGCAGAAGGACTGTCCGGTTGAAACATCCATTGCTCTCTGCAGGGGACCACTGCTGGTCTTCACAGGCCTGACACTGGCCTGCTCCTAAGCAGAGGCACAATAAGAAATACAGACTGAGATCAAGATTTACAAGATCGATTAAATAGTAGAAACAAAATATTTGGTTCAAACAAATCCATGAAATTTACTAAAAAATAATGGTAGTTGCACTGTAACTGTTAAGTGTGGTGCTACAGAATAGGGAGGGTTCGTTAGCAACCTACACCCCCTGCTGTACACTTTCAAAACAACACAATTTAACAAAGCACAGATAGATTTTTTTATTAGACCAGGCAAGCTGGCTAAGAACCAATTCTACTAAGTGACTAAATGTAAAAAACCCTAGAGGGAATGTCAAAGGGGACGAGGAGCAAGTAGGCTTAAATGTCTGGCTCACAAATGAAACTTTCACCTTAGTAATTGGGGGATTAGAACTAGGGACCTAACAGGCACCAGTCAGATGGCCTATCCACTAGATGTTTGGTAGCATCATCCTACCAGTGTTGTTGGCAAAGGTTTGGGCAGGACAGGCCATGCAATCGAAGCAGCACTTGTGTTGTCCAGTCAGCAGCTTCCTGTAGCCCGCAGGGCATTCTGGAGAACACACCGATGAAGGCACCTGCCAGACACAGAACCACAATAGAAACACACAGGGTTTCCAACTCCATTTCCAACGTAGTGTATTTCACCATGGATTACTGTGTAAATACTGTAGCTGTGGAATTTACAGTTCCATTGTTGTGCCCATCACTAGCCCATTCAATCTGACTGGGGTCCAATGAAAGGTAATTCTGTTCTGGAGTGTAAGAGCCAACCACACGTAAAGACCATTCGGTTCCCCTCCAGATCCAGGTCACAATGTCATATCCTGTTGGCGGGTCTCCATTCGAATCAAAATACATAGACGTGTTCTCAACGGAGAATCTCACCTGCTTCAATTGTGACATAAGCTGAAGAGAAGAGCATTAATTTTTGTAATACATATTTCACGAGTTGTTAAAAACTAAATCATTTTTAGAGCCGGCTTTTGGAACAGTACCATCATTCATAAAACACTTACCTGCCAAGGTTGCAAATCCGTCTTTTGGCATTCACCCAAGTCACAACCGAGAGCTTGGTGCAGCGCGTGGGCCACAGCGTAAACAGCCTTGTAAACATTAAAAGAGGATGTGACGTCATATTCTTTTAAAGAGAAGTTCTGTAATGCCATGCTATAGAGGTCAGTACTTTGCAGACATTCAACACTCAGGGGCATGGAGCTGTTGGAGGAGTCCCTAAGTAACGACGAAACAGAACGGCGTTCAAACTCTTGAAACCCAGGCACGGTTGCATTTTGGATGGCGATGCCTACTACAGTGCCAATGGTGCTGATCCTTGGTATCGTGGACACTAGAGTGGCCTCTGACCAGTCCTCTGTCCCGATCCAAACCTTCCCAGATACACCTTGCTCTATAACGTACGGGAAGAACTGACTGACTATGGTCTTGCTGGAGAACACAATGACAGTGTTGACGTTGACCTTCTTGATGTTCTTCACTATGTTTGTCATAGTTTTGTTCATAGTGGCCGAGGGTCTGGGGATGACTCCCTGGTAGGCGATGCAGATGTCATACTGGGAGGCTTGCTGTGATAGGTCATGCATTCCCTGGATGCCGTAGGAGTTGTTGCTGCCCAGTAGAACGATCCAGGTCCATTGAAAACGCACCAGCAGCTGGAGCATGGCGTACACCTGGTTTTTGTCACTGGGAATAGTACGGAAGAAGGATGGGTAGAGGTTTTTGTTGCTCAGCAACTCACTGGAGGCTTCATATGAGATCTACAGGAACAAAAACAATACAAAGGATCCATACACACATCAGAGAAAAATCTGCCAGCCTGGAGAACACATATTTCTAAATATATATCTTTTGGGGATGAACCACTAAAATAAACATGAATAGCAATAGAAGACAAAAAATATTTATTTACAGATTTGCATTCATTTGTACCAGTGACCAATGACTTAATACACTAATGACTTAATACCTGTGGTACTAGATATGAGCCAAGTAGTGCAGCAGGTGTGATGGTGAAACTGCTACTATCAGGCCCAATCACTGCAACTGTTCTCTGGTCACCACCTGTCCTTTCACCTGAAGATTCCTGGAACTGTTGGGAGAGCAGCTCCACAGTGCCGAGGACACTGGCCTTTAGACTGCAGATGTCGTACATCTTGTAACCCAGCGTCACCCCTGGGAGAAGATTCGGGTTTTTGCTGCCGTTGTTGATCTCCTCTATAGTGAATCTCATGGCTTGTAATAAATGATAGCCATGTACATTAGCAGTGCCTCTGAAAAGACGAGCATTCAAATCAAGCAGACAAATACATAAATAACTGAATCATGTAGGAAAGGAAAAAGTTTGTTTCCAAATAACAGATTACTGATGATGTAGAATGAAAAGGTCAGTTGAAATTCTTGACTTTGCTACTTGACTTACTTGTCGCAGTCTTCCATGTATAGTATGTTGGAACTGGAGGTGGCTAAACTGTGTAGGGGAAAGAAACCAGCGATGGAGTAATCCCCCGGCAGCTGGAGACCGTTTCCCTCAGTCAGCTGGTGCTCAGTCAGAACCAGCCCCAACAAGCCCAGGACGACAGACACCTCAGCACAAACATTCATAGCTCAGCCTGAACCACCCTCAGCTCTGAACAGGAGACAGGTGTTCTAACTCATTATATTAGGGTGGATCGGTGGGACAATGGAGGCCAGGAGGAATAGAGGGAGGGGATGTGGCTAGTTTTGCATCTACCCTGGTGTCAGTGATGAAGTGAAACTCATTTGCATCATGAGATTTGGGATACTGAGATTGGTTTGCTGTCAACTGAAATAACCTGCCTACATGTAATAGCATGTTCAATAGGAGTCCAGTTTAAGAATATAAGTCACAGTCAAGTGAATTGACAACATCAGTGATATATTGGAATGAGCAATGTAAATAAGTGCTGGATTACTCTGCCTCAGGTTTTGGGATTCTTAAAAGTAGGGGTAGATGAATCACCATATTTTGGGAGAAAGAATTTATCTTACATATGCATATTAGTGTGCAGAAATATTTCTAACAAGAGCACTATCAGGGTTCAAAAGTATATTTATTTTTTTGGGTGACCAATATAAAATCAGTCTATAGACCGTCCTCTACAGTGACTGGGTAAGAAATATAAAATCAGTCTACAGACCTATCTGTCTATTATCAAATCAGTCTAGAGACCGTCCTCTACAGCAGAGATGCCACAAGTTATTGTAATAGATTACTTTTCTGGGTTGGGCTGAGTTCATAACTTATGGGAAGTTCCTCAGTTGAAAGTTCTGTAATTTTAGAATGTTTCCAATTGTTCCAATTGAAGGTAAAACAGTGTAAACTTTTACAGTGGATTTCCCGTCAAATTATAACCTTTTTTACAGTTTAGTCATGTTTTAGCTGTTCATAGATCACTGGTATGTTACAAACTTATTTTACCTGGTCAATAGGTTGTGATTTTATTATTTTACCTTCCCAAAAGTTGTGAATTCAGCCCAACCCAGAAAAGTAATCTATTACACTAACTTGTGGCATCTCTGCTCTACAGTGACTGGGTGAGAAATATAAAATCAGTCTACAGACCGTCCTCTACAGTGACTGGGTGAGAATGATCAAATCAGTCTAGAGACCATCCTCTACAGCAGGGGTCACCAACCCTGGTCCCCGAAAGCTACCGTCCTGATTGTTTTCACTCCAACCCTGAACTAGCACACCTGACTCTAATAATTAGCTGTTTGTTAGGCTTAATGAGGCTCCATTATGTGTGGTTAGAGTGAAAACCTACAGGTCAGTAGTTCTACAGGACCAGGGTTGATGACCCCTGCTTTACAGTGACTGGGTGAGCATTATCTCATCAGTCTAGAGACAGTCCTCTACAATGACTGGAGTTAATCCTGGTTTTAGCTGAATTTCCATTCTCTTTACTTTATGAGAGAGTTGAGGCCAGATCCCAGCCCATGTGTAAACACATCTTTCCCCTCCAACATTATATTTGCCTCTTAATCACACTGCTGCACCTCAACAAGAGACCACAGGTTGCCTTTGTTTTTACAGCAATGTTGGATATTTTGTCAACCTAGAGGCAAATGCCATGTAAAATAATAGCATTGTTCAACCTTGAAAAAATAAGATTTACATGTATGTCAATTTGCCACTTTCACTGAGAACATTTGCCTAGTTGTACAGTAGGTTGGTTCATGGATGAGAGGCAAAAAATACAATATTGTTTTTTTCTGGTAAATTATTATTTAAGTTATATTCTGTCATTAAGAAAAGTAAAAAAACACAACTGCCCTATTATATTATTATTGTTATAAAAGATAGGGCTTATCAATATTAATAATAATCATCATAATAATAATAAAATATGTTCTTGTTGGGTATTGTAACTATTATTTGTTTGTATGTTTAGATCATTAAGATATACCTGATTAAAATATTGATAATATGTTAGTAAATTGTAACAATAACAACATAATATAGGACATTGATATAGATTAACCATCTGAATAATCTGTGTTAAATAAATAACATAATAACCCTAAACATTAGTATTGTCTTCTTTTGTGGTAACAATTAGTGGTTCTAGAAGCAGCCATGACAAGCAGAGCCTCAGAATCAGTCTAGGAAAAGATTGACCTTACCCATGAGGACACCATCGCTATGTCCATACATTAAGACTCTAATGCTCTAGGACACCATCGCTATGTCTATACATTAACACTCTAATGCTCTAGGACACCATCGCTATGTCTATACATTAACACTCTAATGCTCTAGGACACCATCGCTATGTCTATACATTAACACTCTAATGCTCTAGGACACCATCGCTATGCCCATACATTAAGTCTCTAATGCTCTTGGACACCATCGCTATGTCCATACATTAAGTCTGTAATGCTCTAGGACACCATCGCTATGTCCATACATTAACACTCTAATGCTCTAGGACACCATCGCTATGCCCATACATTAAGTCTGTAATGCTCTAGGACACCATCGCTATGTCCATACATTGACACTCTAATGCTCTAGGACACCATCGCTATGTCCATACATTAAGTCTGTAATGCTTTAGGACACCATCATTATGTCCTTACATTAAGTCTCTACTGCTCTAGGACACCATCATTATGTCCTTACATTAAGTCTCTACTGCTCTAGGACACCATCATTATGTCCTTACATTAAGTCTCTACTGCTCTAGGACACCATCATTATGTCCTTACATTAAGTCTGTAATGCTTTAGGACACCATCATTATGTCTTTACATTAAGTCTTTACTGCTCTAGGACACCATCATTACGTCCTTACATTAAGTCTGTAATGCTCTAGGACACCATTGCTATGTCCATACATTAAGAATCTAATGCTCTAGGACACCATTGCTACGTCCATACATTAAAATTCTAATGCTCTAGGACACCATTGCTATGTCCATACATTAAGAATCTAATGCTCTAGGACACCATTGCTATGTCCATACATTAAGATTATAATGCTCTAGGACACCATCATTATGTCCTTACATTAAGTCTGTAATGCTTTAGGACACCATCATTATGTCTTTACATTAAGTCTTTACTGCTCTAGGACACCATCATTACGTCCTTACATTAAGTCTGTAATGCTCTAGGACACCATTGCTACGTCCATACATTAAAACTCTAATGCTCTAGGACACCATTGCTACGTCCATACATTAAAACTCTAATGCTCTAGGACACCATTGCTATGTCCATACATTAAGAATCTAATGCTCTAGGACACCATTGCTATGTCCATACATTAAGATTATAATGCTCTAGGACAACATTACTACATCCATACAATAAAACTAATGCTCTAGGACACCATCGCTACATCCATACATTAAGACTCTATTGCTCTAGGATTCTGTTTAAGCAAATCATGTAAATTGTTGATAATATTTTAATCCTCAGTGATATTTGGTTTTCACTGACTTCCACTTTCAATGTTGTCTTTGTTACAGCAAACAGATAATCAACATTTATTTAAATATTTAAAAAATTTGGTCTAAGCTGCCCTCTCTCCACTATAGTAGCAGGATCCTTTCACCTATAAATCCAGGAGGCCACGCAAACAATGAACATGGTTATGTGGACAATCATATTAAAAACGTACTCCAGCAAGACTCTGTAGAAGTTGAATTACAGTCATAAAATATAACTGAATTAATATAATTGTAGCTATTTTTATCTTTTGTTGATTAATACAGTATATTTAATATACAACCCAAAAACAAACGTTGGGAAAACATGAAAAAAAGAGTCAATTGAAAATTAAATTCACCCTGTACTACATTGACAATGGACGTGTCCTCATTGCAGTATGTGTAACACTACGTAATGGAAATTTCGCCGCATTAGTAATAGACAGAATTACAGATATGGCCATTCAAATGTGAACTCCCGTATGTATTGAATGGCCATTCTGCAGAAACATTTCCAAGAATAGACCAATCGGTTACAATTTAAAGTTCTTGAAGAACATTTAGTTCAGGCATAACATGCTAGGTTATTGAGGTAGGTTAGGGTGAGGTTAAGGTTAGGTTAACCTATAGTTTTTACGTTTTGTAAATGTACAAGGCTTTACATTTTCTTTTAATAGCACTTAAGCATTTGGGCACTGAAGACACCAGTTGGTTAAACTTGCACAATGTAACTTTTTTGAAAACGACAAAAAATAGGAAAACTATGTTTTAGGACTAGTAAACATTTAGGAACTAGCAAATTGGATCCAGGGATTGAAAACATCAACTTAAATAATACAAAATACAGACAATAATAGAATTGCAAAATCGACATTTCACAAACACATATATATTTAAAAATAATCAGCTGCGCAACTGTACAGTGCACTCATTATTTAGTGCTATGTTAATGTGACACACTTTCTCAGTCGTGGACAGGTCATGACTGCAGGAAGGCCATACTAGCACCTGCGAGCAAACATGCGCTTGTATGTAGCATAGCTTCGTATCGAAACGATAATAGGGTCATTACATTAGATATTACGTTTTGTCTCAAACAGTCTATGGTCAAACCACATTCTGCCAAGATTACAAGCACTTAATTGTTGCGTAAGCAGAGAATGCGGGTGCTAGCATGGCCTGCCTGTATATCTGACCCGTCTTCGATTGGCATATTATGAAGTGCACCGTTGCACAGCTGGAGACATGCATAATGGATGAATATGGGAAAATTCAGCTTGCTAAACCTAACCAACTGGTGTCTTCAGTGCCCAAACGCTTAATAAGTGTCAATAAAAAGAAAAGGTGATGTTACACAGTGGTAAACAGTTGACTGTACCAACATTCTGGGAGTGTCTTGCAGACATCAGATTTATAAATTGTGTATGTTTTCAATAATTAAATTCACAAATCACATAATATATTAATAATGTGTTTTTAATAAAGTACAGGGTCAATAGAATTTTCAAATGACTCTTTTTGTTCGTTTTTTTGCATTTTCCATGCTGTCTCAACATTTTCAGAGTTTGGGGTGTACACTATATAGACAAAAGTATGTGCACTGAAAAAAATGGAAAGTTGGTTTGTCAGATTTACTAAAAAAATATGAGGAGAAACACAATATATTTGTGTAAATCACACATAATATTTTTAAGTTAACCTGACAATGTAACTGTCCATTTTTTTCAGTGTGGACACCTGACCACACACCCATCTGAGCTTGTTACACATCCCATTTCAAAACCATGGCCTTTAATATGGAATTAATATGGCTCACAATCGCCATTCCAATTAATACCAATGGTGTTCAATTGGGTTGAGTTCAGGGCCCTGTGTTCCTCTACACCAAACTCTTCCAACCATGTCTTTATGGACTCCGCTTGGTGCACAGGGGCACAGTCATGCTGAAACAGGAAAGGGCCTTCCCCAAACTATTGACACAAAGTTTGAAGCACCCAATTGTCTGAAATGTATTTGTATCTTGTACAGTAGCATTAAGAGGACCCTTCACTGGAACTAAAAAGCCCAAACCCTGAAAAACAGCCCCAGAACATTATCCCTCCACCATTAGTAGGGGTGTCCACATACTTTTGGTTATACAGTGTATAATGCATTGTCTGACATTTTAAACAGCATTGAATGCAATCCCCAGTATCATTTCCTGCAAATTCGTGAATATTGCCAGTAGATTTCAATAGTGCTATAGCTAGAATCTAGCATTACATGTCTTTAATGTTTACAACATTCTATTGATTACATTCATTCCCAACCCAAATGAAGCAAACATAAATATTGCAAAGTATGTGAAGTTTAAATTTGCATGAAGAAATAACATTAAAAACATTTTTTTTGTAAATCTCATTTTATTAAATATACGGCTCAGTCATAATGTACATTTGCAAGCATCTGCATTTAGCTGCATTCTGCACATAAAATACCAATACAAAACTTTCAGCCAGCAAATCCCTGGCTCCCATGACCGTTCCAAAAGAAACTAACAGATATATTCGAATACGAATGTAAAGGATCATGAAAAATGTGCCGTACACAACTACTTTATTTTACGATTCAAAACGGCTTTGCAATTTTTGGAGTGGATACAACGGCAAAATTAAATCATACCAAAATAAAATATCATAAATTATAAATGTTAGTTCTAAAATAGCATATAACAAAATATTAACATATGTAATAAGGCAATTTATATTTCTCCAGCTTATTGCCAGCCTGGTCACAGATCTTGCCAAATCGTATGATAGTTCTCATGCCTTATCGAGGATAGGAGTTGGCTATACAGTACAAATAGATCTGGGACCAGGCTAGTGTGTCAGTAGGCACATGGGTATTATTGAGGGCTCTGTTTAGCCATATTTACCCTGTGAAAACACTGAGTGACAACATTCCTGATAGAAAGAGCAGTCCTCATAGAGACTGTGTGGAGGCCAGATGTGCTAAACGTTGGCACTGGTGCTTTCAAGAGTTCCAAATGTAAAGAGTTAATAACAGGTAAAGAAACTATGTGAGGATAAACAGAAGGGCAAATGAAGAGTGTTTTTGTTAAGCTATACCTTTATGGCATTTAGATTTGTTTCCCTTCTGATAATTAAATATGCACTGGTGCAAACGCTAAGTATAGCTGGCCCCAAGTCATTTAGACTGTCGGAAAAACAGACGACTCATTATTCCCCAGCAAATAAAAGTAATACAGTTAAAGTCCACAAAAGTAAGGCTTGCTAAATTGCATACAACAGTAAAATGTATCACTCCTGGGATGGTTCTGTCCAAATATGGGGGAACCAGGACAAACTGATTTACAGTACCTGCATGGCTTTTCTATGCGCATAAGCAACATAATCAAAATTAAGGCAATCTCTCGATTCTTTTTCAGTGAGTGAAGACTGACCTCTTGTGTATATTCAGTGAAATGCATTATTCCAGACAAGACTAATGCTGGATTCACAACCGTGTGTTCAGGTGGAAATTACCAGTTTGTTAAGAGCATCAAATCATTTTGAATCTATGATATTCATAAAGCTGTGATAACATTAAACTAAACTGATAACGACACAATTCCACTAATTTAGCAAGGGGCAGAGAGAATCTGTATCCATTTTGTTAACAGGCCAGATCAAAACCCAGTGTGGCTCTGTCCATACTGAGCCAGACTGGGTTCTGATCTGGCCTGTTAACAACATGAGCATAGCGGAATTATTATGCTTTTAAAAATATATCTTAGATATATTTAATAAATCTGGGATTTATTGTTTTGTTTTTATATCTCTTTAAATAAATGACAGGACAGTAATCTCGAAAAAACTGATTTAATGTAATAAATATATTTTTTTCTGGTAAAATTTTACATTTAAAACTAGTAATTACCAGTTTGACGTGGGGTGCACTAGATTTGTCTCTGTTGTACCTGGTAAATACCACCTTCCGCTTGGTTATGAATGCCCGGTAAAGTCTGGATTCAATGAGATGAAGCACTATAAATTGTGAAAGATAGGTGTGTTGGAACTGCCTCTTTAGTGTTTCATTCCATTCCAGAAATTACTTTGAGCTCATCCTTCAAAACTCTTCAAGTAATATTTGTAATTTGTAATGTATTTTGTAAAGTAGGATACTCTGAAATTTCCAATGCTTAATGGTTTAATGCGGCAAGTGAGTATCTAGAAATGGTTAGTATAAGGACGTCATGCTGCTAACAGCGTACATTCAGTACCTTTGGACTACCTGACAGGGGGGTCAAACCAGTGATTACCTGCTTCACAACACACAGGACTGTCCTCCCTCAAGTGTCTACACACGATTGGCTAATGAGTAAAGCAAACATGGGCACTTAAGTGTGAGGAGTACATTTCCTCTCCACATGTTAAATTAGCAAGGTGGAATTTCCTTAGGTTCCTGAATTTGACCAGCATGTGAACGTAGCATTTGGGTCCCAGTACCTCTGGTCCTATAGACAAAGGTCTAGAAGTTCTGTATGGGAAAGAGTAGACTATAAAAAAATAAATGGGGTAAATTCAAAATCAGTGAATCAAACATTTGGGAGTTTATTATCACTCTAATCCAACTGTAGTCTATAACACTCATTCCAGTGCTCCAACTTGTAAACAAGGCATGTTTTTATGCCACCTGAGCAGCCAATGGCAAAGCCTTCTGCATGTGCATTCCTGAAGCCAGTCATTGATTGGACAGCGTTAACTTAGTTACACCTCAACCACCAAAACAGCTGCTTGGTTCATGTCGACCAGCGCCAATATCACTCAATCTAGACTTTTATTCTGAAATATATCATATGGACCACTGAATGCTTTAGTAGACCACCAATGGCTGAACATGTTTGGTTTCCTATAGTTGTACATGGTTAAGATGAGTAGTGGGGTGATTACACAGTCAAATGACAACAGGTGGACAGTCAGTGTCAGTACTGTTGCTAAGTCGGAGTGAACACTAACCGGTGAAAAGCCAATGAGGCTAATAAAGGTTGAAGCACCAAGAGTTACAGAGTCCACAGGACTAATCATTGATCAACTGGAAATCTGCTGAAAAGCAGGGATCTACAACATTGAAGGACAGACAGCGTGCAATCCACCATCTTCTCTGGATGAAAAGTTGGGGGAGCCAGGGACTGGAGGGTCAATGGTAAGTTATCAGCTCACCCCACCTACTGCCTCCCCATCCTTCTCCAGTTCCTCCTGGGTCTCATCGCTGTTCCCTGAGTCACTGCTCGCCACAGAGCTGAACGATGGAGAGTTCCTGCAGCCAAGAGAGAACACATGTGAGGCACAGAGCTCTATGTGGGTAACTGGCCTTCAGAGGAACAATGCATCACAGCGTCAAAATGCCAGTGTGTTAGGTCTGACCTGCCGGTGCCCCCGGAGCCCTT